>VXBJ01005110.1:387997-451967 GCA_013400055.1 Nycticryphes semicollaris
TGACTGGCAGATATGTCTGGGGGTATTTCGGAGCCGCCGTGCGGCCGGTGCAAACACGCTGCGCGGCGGCACCCACCGCCGGGACCCGCGCAGCCCCGCCAGGCTCCGCGCCCGCCCCCCGCACCGCTCCGCACCGCCCGGGATGGGGCCGCCGAGCCCCGCAGGTTGCGGACGCCCCCCCCAACCCCTCCCCGCCCCTNGGCTGCCCGCAGGGGCTGTTTTCGGAGGCACGCGTGGCTGTAGGTGCCGACGTAGCTGCCGTGTACCCGCACACATGCGTATGCAGTCGAAACGCGTTTCGGAGCCACCTTCGCTCGCTGCCACCTCTTCACTTTAATTTTCTGTGCGTGCCACTGAGATAAGGGAGCCTTTTCCTAAGAATCAGAGAGATGACAGTGAGCAATGGATGCTCTGAAATTGCCCGTGGTGACTATTTAAAACTGTGCCTCTGTGTGTCTCGTGTGTGTGTAAAATGAAAGATATTTGGAAGGGAGGGGGGGGTGGGGAAAGGGACACAAATCATTTTAATACGCCTTAATGATCAGCTCATGTTACTGTGGTAGGAACATCAGAGAAAATTAATCCTACCATCACGAGTAAAACACTGCTCCGGTACGAGAGTTCTCAGCTGCGTGTACCTTCCTAATAATATGCACAATTTTATTTATTTTTACATGCAAACACCGCTACTAATTAGCCGTGTGATTATACTTGTGCATTTCATTGGGGCTTTAACTGATGTCATTCTGCATTATTCAACCATATGAAAACAATTTTCAATTAAGATAATGGCACGCCTCGAAATTATGCAAATGCAGGTCGTATTGTGTAGAATAATTATGACAAATGTAAAGCAGGTAAAAAGTTTCCTAATGCAGTTGTGTTTTACACCCCGGTGATGTCATTTCCCCTCTGGCCTAAGTTAGTCATTCATTAGCAGAGTAGCAGCAGCAGCAGCAGCAACAGCAACAGCTCTGAGTGATACTTCTCTGGCAGGGAGCCTACAGAAACCAGCACTGAGAGCCAGGGCCTAGAGAGGGCAACATAACACTCCCATTAAGAAATGTACTTTGTTTTCACTTACTCCATTAACTTGTTTATAGACATCGGAATGATTTTTTCTTTATTATTATTATTATTGTCGATTTTTTAATAGTTTGGAAGGAGCTGGATTCTGCTTGGGGATGCGTNGGGCCGGTCCCCTTTTTCTCACCCTTTCCCTCCCTAAGCCCCCTCCCTCCCGTTATTTGCTTTTCTAATTGATTGCTTGGGCACGGTGCGGGGTCGGGGGAGTGTGGGGGGAGCATGAGGGAGCCGGAGGGGGTTGCGGGGATGGGGAGGGTCTCCCAAAAGGGGCTGGGAACCAGGCGGGGGGGGGCGACACACGNACTGTGGTAGGAACATCAGAGAAAATTAATCCTACCATCACGAGTAAAACACTGCTCCGGTACGAGAGTTCTCAGCTGCGTGTACCTTCCTAATAATATGCACAATTTTATTTATTTTTACATGCAAACACCGCTACTAATTAGCCGTGTGATTATACTTGTGCATTTCATTGGGGCTTTAACTGATGTCATTCTGCATTATTCAACCATATGAAAACAATTTTCAATTAAGATAATGGCACGCCTCGAAATTATGCAAATGCAGGTCGTATTGTGTAGAATAATTATGACAAATGTAAAGCAGGTAAAAAGTTTCCTAATGCAGTTGTGTTTTACACCCCGGTGATGTCATTTCCCCTCTGGCCTAAGTTAGTCATTCATTAGCAGAGTAGCAGCAGCAGCAGCAGCAACAGCAACAGCTCTGAGTGATACTTCTCTGGCAGGGAGCCTACAGAAACCAGCACTGAGAGCCAGGGCCTAGAGAGGGCAACATAACACTCCCATTAAGAAATGTACTTTGTTTTCACTTACTCCATTAACTTGTTTATAGACATCGGAATGATTTTTTCTTTATTATTATTATTATTGTCGATTTTTTAATAGTTTGGAAGGAGCTGGATTCTGCTTGGGGATGCGTATGCAGACGGCAGACAAAAGGCCGGGTGCTGGCTGGCACTTTGTAAAGCGCTGGCTGGGTGGGGGCAACCGGCTTCATCATCGTGCCCTAACCACCCCCCCAGAATCGCTGGTCCTTAGGTAAACAACATCCGTATCTGTCCCCAAAGCAGTGGCTGGGCCACCTCTGGGGTTGTGAGGTTTCCGAACACCGGGCTATAGGCTCTTGCTGCGGGAGGAGACACAGCTCTGGAGTCAGAGGTGGCTGATAGGCATCAGGGTAGACCTTATTCATGGCATGGGACTGCTGAAGGGGCAAAACACCTTGTCTTGCATTTGGGGAGCAGGGCTGAAGTAACTGAAGTAACCGGTGCTTAAACACGTGCTGCAAATCTGTGGTGTCCGAGGCAAAGGGCAACAGGGGTGTTCGCTGTCAATAAAATTGTTGGCGAGAGGAGCGAGTGGTGGAATCACGGGCTTGCGTTTGAGCCCACCGGAGATTTAGGCATCGTTGCTAGCAGCTACCTGCGCTAGCAGCGTGATTAATAGAAGCAGCTCGCTGCTTCTTTGCTGTAATAGCAGCATCGACAGTATGACAATATTCAGCTAGTGGCTGCAAGGAGGGAGGGGAAGCAAGGAGGTATGTAATGCTTCTCTTATTTAGAAATTTCTGATGGCATATTCTATCTGATTGCCAAATGTTTGAGCTAATCAGTGATAAGTGTAAATATAAGCCTTTTTATAGCTAGCTGAATTCATCATCCAGACTTAAATATAACCCCGACTGCTGCTAAAGCCGGATGTTCCCATATGCTGGCGTCCAGACCCAGCGACAGGTTCAAGCCCAGGTGTGCTTTGGCCAAGGTACCCTTCCCTCCCCCTAAGGCTCAGTGTCCCCAGAGGCATGGCAGAGAAGCTCTCCTTCCTCCCCAGAAGCCAGCTGGAGGTTGCTTCCTGGGGGCTCTCGGTAGATGGCAAATGTGGGATGGGGCCAGTCATGCACAGCAGGTACGAGTGCTCCTGGCCCTGGTGCTTATTGCATCCCAGAGCAGCATGTGTGGGGAGGCTGGGACCATCTCCGGCACTGGGATCAGACTCAGACTGGTGGTCTTAATGCACGGAGGCATATTTTGTGAGAGCCACAATGCCTTTGAGGACGCTGTTAGTTGAGCTAGAAGAGTTTTGCTCTACTTCACTGAAAACTTTGTCACTGCTTTTAAAGCACAGGGTGTGCTGCCTCTGACCTTGTCATCCAGCCCTGATGCTGCAGCAGGTGCACCCCCAGTAGGAGAGTGGGAGCAGCCTTCTCCCCCTTCCTTCTGCTGGGGCAAAAGTATCTGTCCTCTCTGCTTGAGAGGGTCACTGTCTACTCTCTGTTTTGCCAGAGCCAATCACCACATTGCCCTGGTTTGCTGTCACCTCCCCGATGGGAGGGGAAGACCTCTGCGACAGCAGGTGCCTCATGCAGGGCTTGGAGGAGGATGCTCGGGAGGGCTGTGAAGGTCCAGAGGGAGCAGCTAAGAGCACGCTCTTGCACTCAAAACTGTTTCATGGGGCACATGTGGAAAGCAGCCTCCTAGCTTTTTCCAGTGCCCGATGGTGAGAAGGAGATGCTGGCCGGCTGCTGGAAGACAGTCCCTGCCCAGTCCCCTCGTGCAGCACTCCGGACCCACAGCATTCATAGGGGTGTGAGGTGGGCTCAGCTGCCCAGCCCTGCAGCCCACGGCGTCCTGGTAGCATTGTCCTCCAGCTCATGTACTGCTGCCCGCTCCAAGGGGTAGCGTGGGGGCTATGAACAACTGACCTTTGCAAAAGCAGCTCTGGAGCAAAATGCTTGTTAGTGCCTTGTATTTTCATGTTTTTAAAGGTGTTGGCATTAATTAGACTGGCCTTAAAAACATATATCAAAGTTGGTGCTTGTTAAATCCAGGAATGGTATTTGGTGTGATGTGTGCAGTTCATAAAAAACCTCAAACAAGTGACTGATTTATTTTGCATAGTGTGACATCCCCTGCACTGCCCTGTCTCGTGGCAAATGCTGCTTCCACTGAGGCTGGCCTGTTGGTGAGGCTCTGCCTTTGGTTCATTCAGCAGCAGCCGAGTTTACTACGAACTCATGTTGATTTCATCTCTTCTCCCAAACTGGGGATCTGATGCAATGCTTTTCGCCTTGCAAATAATCCTTACTCATGCAAGTAATTTACATGAGTAAGCGTTGCTCATACAGAGGAGAGGAGAGAGATAGCTTCCTGTAATTATTTCCCTAGCAGTATTTTGCATNAATTGCCAAGGAGATACTTCCAGAAAGAAGTTAAGAGATGCAGAAGGTCTGTTCTCTCTTTGTTTTGAGACAGATGCTCACAGCATCCCTCAAAAGCCCAATTTGTTTCTGAGGGGCTCTCCATGTGCAGAGGTCCTACCCCAGTGCATGAGTATCTTACAGCACTAGCACTCTATTGCCACCCCTTTGAAAAACGTGCTACTCCCTTTGTGCAGAAATACATTTTTTTTTAAGAGGCACAGGAATCTGTATGCTCTTATTTGAAATGAGAACAACCCTGTTTTAGTCTCCACGGTGTGTGCCTTATGCTTGTATCTGTCAACACTGGTAATGACAACACGTTTCAAACATGCAGATTATGATTATTAAAGGGTGCTTTAAAAATCATGCTAATAGCATCAATCTCCAATGTACACTTGCTCAAATTAATTCAGCTTTGGAAATCAGGCGCACTGTAATAGCAGTGTTAGAGAAATGGCATTTGTCATAAAATATCATGGTTTTGGTAATTGCGTATCCACTCTGTATATTTTTATCTCTCTTACCACCAGTAGCATATGCTGGTGAAGGAAGGAGAGGGCAATGATATTACTCAGAGAAGCCACATGTTGCTAGCCATTAGCCAGTAATCTGGGCTATGTGGTCACTTAAGGCACGTTCCCTTTTTTTTCCCTCTACTTTTTTTTTTTTTATTTTATTTATTTCTTCCCCCTGTTTCCCTCCGCTTCCCAGTGCATTCAGACTGTAAAATACACCCACTGCTCTCCAGAGTTGCTGTTCCCAGTCTGATCAGTGGCACTAAACATTAAACTCTTGTCTTTGGAGAATAATAGGCCTCACATGGTACACCCTCAAGCATGTTGAGATACTGTGCAGGCTGGAAAATAAAAATGTTCTAATTGTGTCTTTTAAATAAGCATAGGAGTGAATTAATTAGACTATATTTTGTCTTTAGTTGCTTAGTTACACAATAGTATTCCTAAGCACAAGTAAGATAAATTGGCTCTTTTTGTGCTGCTTGTCCCTTAATCATAATTACTGTATTGCTCAGGAGAGTAACGCATACATAGATTTTGCATTTTTAATAATATTCAAACAACATGCGAATGATATAGAAAGTATGTTCTGATTCAAGCTCTTATATGCTTTTATTTGGGAAGAAGTTCTGCTGCTGTGGGAGCAGTATTTGCATTAGTTGCTCAGAGATGTAGTTCTGGGAAATACATAATTGAAATATTCTTGCAATGCTTGTTCTGGCCCTTTCATTCGCGTTCAAAATAACAATGCCTTAAGTCTCCCAACAGTCATCCACTCTTGATTTAAGAGCTTTTTTCTTTGTGTGTGTGTATGTGTGTTTGTGCATGTGCAGTGTGGGTTCACACCCAGCGTTAACCCTGCAGAGAGTAGACGCTGGCGTGATTCATAGTGTCATATCAAGTTGAGCTTTTTATTTTCTAGCTAAAATGCAGTCAGAAGGTCAGATGAACATCGGCATTTTATGGCATTAATCCAATGACCTTAATGCTTGGCAGGCGTCCATGGTTCTGTGCAAAGGTGCCAGGGTTATAGATAATAAAAGAGTTTGTTTTCATTTTCTGGATATTTTAATCTTTCTTTGCAAAGCTTAGCCTTGGGTCTGGGGGGCTTGGGGCTGCTCCCGAGGGCTAAAACTTTAATTTCTTCCTGGGTTGTTTAACGTTAGCTGCTAATGATGGGCAGATTGATACAGATACTGAACAATGGAAGGTTCTGGCAAGAACCCCCCTAGACATGCTCAGTGGATGTATGTGAAAATTGGCTCCATTGTTCTGCTGTATGAAAAGCAAGTAAATTATTTACAGATATTTGCTAATTAAAGCACATATTGTTTTACCAGCACAATAGAACACAATATAACAAAAGACAAAAGAATAAGCTTGCATAATTTAAACCTGCTAATGCAATGTACTCCTTGTTAAGAAAAATATAATTATGTAATCTACGAGGAAAGCTTTTCGTACTGTAACTGTAGTAGGCAAAATTAGGAATGAATTGCTTGTCAGCTTGCCTAAACTAAAACAACTCTTCAAGATCTGCGAGCTATCTGACGGGAAAACACTTTGACTGAAGCCTATTTTCTCTTTGGTCAGAACTTCTATCTGCAATGACAGATATAAATTCAATTTGAACCTCTGCTCGGGAGCCAGAGGAGGGAGGAAAACACCCCAGAAATTAAGCAGGAGACTCAAGTGGAATTGTCAAGTCCAGCTGCATCTCAGCTGTCCTTCCATGCGCTCCCATCTCCACCCCACTTCTGGCCCAGATGTGCCAGTATCCCACAAAGCATCCTACAAAAACGTGGTGCTGCCCTGCCCCTGGATATTTTGCATGTCTTCCTGTGGAAATACTGAGTCACACCAAAAAAGCTGCTTGCTAGTACAAGGAATAGCAAATACCATGGGACTTAATGTCCTTCACCTCTGTCCTTTATCTCCGTCTCTTCTTTGGGGTTTTTGGACCCCGGCAGATGGGATGAACAAGTCAGGATGTAGCGTTTGTCATCAGCTTGAGTTTCAGACAGCTATATGTGGCTGTGCTTAGGCTGAGGAAGCAGCACGGTAGGCTGGGGAAATACCTGTCACCTAAATTTAACAAGATCATTATAGCCCTTTAAAGTAATTAGCAAAGGATTAACAGATGAAAGGTTTTGCCTTGGCCTCTTTTAAAATTCTCCGCTGTGCCAGCTAAAATCCTGGGCTGTGCATGTTTCTGTTCTCAAGAGCGGTGGTCTCTGTGGGTCCCTGCACGCCGGCATCTCTGGGGAGCATTACAGGCCCAGACCCCAGCAGCCAGCTCCACTGCAGCATCCTTCGGGACACCTCTGCCCTGGGGTAGAGGATGCACGTTGAGATGGTACCAAATGGGGCACTTCGGGCAGGGAAAGCTGCCCTTGCCTCACAAGAGGCTCCAGCGCTTGGCATGGGCTTCCCCATCACTCGGTTATTTGAATTACAGAACGGGAGCAGCAGTTCCAGCCTGGCAGAGGTGTGCCCTGGATCCCCAGGTCTGCAGTCTGCTTAGAAAGGTTGTACTGGAAAAGCAACATCTAATTGAGGGAGTGTTCTTCAGGTGCCTTGCAGGGAGGCTGAACAGGTCACTTCCCTGAGCCAGACTTTTACTGTGATGCCGCCACAGTTTTTTGGCTAGTGTGCAATCCTGCAGTCTTAAAAAACCGAACACTTATACCCCCAGTAGGCAGCAGGGAGATGGGACCTTCATACCTTTGGAGAAAGCCTCTGAGAGCAAAGCAGTCCTGTACAAACATTCTCTGCACCTTTTGGGCTGAATGTGGTCTCTGGAGGAAACCTTGGGTGAAGCTGTGCTTGTAGGAGATGACTTTGGAAACCCAGGTTCAGGTGAGTTAGGGCTGAACTGAGATGACCTGTTTTCCACTGCTGTCCCAAAGCCCTGGTAGCATCTGTGTGACAGAGAACTCTGGACTATAGAGTCTGCTAACAGGGCCTGTGGGGTTGTCGCTGCTGTCAAGTAAGGGTGATGGTACTCTCCTCAAACACCCAGGTAAAATCATTTCTATGGGAGAGGTGTTTATTGGAAATAAGCCCCCTTCTTCCTTTCTCCAGCTCTGCAGCACAACCGTCTGCTCCTTAAAGGGATCTAGAGCAGGGAACTGCATTCCTGGGGAGAGAACTACGTTGTTGGGCAAGGTACAGGAAGGTCCTTTTCACCTAAATCACAAAAAACCTAAAAAATACATGGGATGTAAAAGAAGCCCAGGATAATAGAGGCTTTTATGCCCAAATGAAATATGCAGTTCTATTATCCTTGGTGAATGCAGTCTGTAAGAGTCACACTGTATTTTTTGCTCCTGCGGATGAATGTGTTTTCATCAGCAATGTACTGGGTTGTAAAATATGCATCCCCAGCTATCTTCTGTGCTAAAGGTTTCAGTAAAAAGGCTTGAAGATGTTTTCTAATGCAAATCATACTGATCAGATAAATGACACATGGTGTCTCCTGTAATTATCGGCAAGAGTTTTTACAGTACGTCTCCTGTTTCTCTTTAGGCCACATATTTGATGTTAGGAGACAGCTAAGCAGGTGTTCGACTTGCTCGTGCCCTCCAGAATTCCTTAAATGACCTCTGGAAGCACTGGAGTGAAAACAGTCTCAGCATGTCAAAATTTTGAGATATCTCAGTTGCTGTAATTCTTTTAAGGCTGCCTCAGCGTCTCTAAAATATAAATCTTTCCTAGTTATTGGCAGTGAGTGAGGCCTTGTGACGTACTGTATGCGGGTGTGCAACCAAGATGTACAACCTCCCTGTGCTGCCCTGTGACTCTCTGCCTTGTAAGAGTTAATATTTCTTCTAAAAAATAATTATCTGCTTTAAACTATTCTAACTACCTGACCTCTTTCCCTGAATGTATTTCAACCATCTGCTGAGTCAGGCAATATAGCATTCTGTGCTTTCAGGAGACTGTGATGGTTGCTTAGACAACAGTGACATAATATTTAAGCGTAACAGCTCTCAAAAAGATACTGTCCCCTTCTCCCTGGACGACTTCTCTGAAAACACAAATCTGATACACTTTAAAAAAAAAAGAAGAGAGGGATGAAAAGGGTTCGTATCACTGTCTTTCTTAACCACTTCCCTGTTTCTTACTTGATAGGTGAAAGTATCATACTTTGCTCAGGAGCCTTGTAAGATGTACTAAAATTATAGGCTGACTAGATACCTGCTTTTATAAAAACAGAGGAAAAAGTGCCTCTTTTTATAGTCAGTACTTATTTCGCGATTTAGACAACTTTGTGGCTGGGAAAAGGGCTGCCATTGGTCCGTCAGCGTGCAAAAAGATGCATCTGAGATAAATCTCATTCCTGAGCAGAGCTGAAATCAGCACTGGCTGTTTCCTCCTGCAAACCTCATCTTGCTGTAGCAGGAAAAAATTGCAATTAAAGACTTAACCATGCAATGGAGACCTCATAAACATATCACTTCAGAGCATAGCTAATACACGATGAGTTGATTTTTTAATAGTTAGATATATGCACTGTATGCAACGTGGGTGGTTTTTCATGTTTACACAGAGTTATAATTATGAATGACATGAAGGTTATACAGCAGATTTCTTTAATCTCCTAAAGGTTTGTTAGTCATATGTCACTGTGTACCTGTTTTTTATTTATTCAACATCTGTATTCTTTTGTCATCTTGTTGAATGGGTTTCTCTAGAAGGGCTGTGGCAGGAGGTGCGCAGTGTTGATGCAGAATGGCTATGGGGCTCCTCTGGCTGGAGGAGAAGCCAAAGTTTGTTGGGGTGCAGTGCTGCGAGGTGGTTTATGCTTAACAAAAAAAAAGGAAAAGGGACCCTTTTGTCACCTGGTGCTCAAAAAACAAAGAGAACTTGGAAAAGTTGCTCAGGGATGTGTGAAAGCTTGGCAAGGCGCACTGAAATCCCAAAGCTGATGAAATAATTGGGTGGCATCTGTTTGGGTGGCATTGAGGCAGGAGACCTCTTGTGTTAGCCAAAGTGTGGGAAAGATGGCCTCTGTGGAAACTTCCTCGTGGCTTGGGCGCCTCAAGCAGAAGGGGCTGAAGCTACTGGCCACGTTTTGCTGCTTGACGGTGTTTGTGTGATGAGGTGCTGGGGGGAAAACATCTCCTCACTGGCAGGATCAGGGATGGCGGCAGTGTTCAGAGGAGGCCTATGGTCCCACCTGTGACTGTCGTGGTGTGTGGGGAGTTGGGGAGGATGTGGCCAGTTGTCTCTGAATTGAGACAAAAATGAACAAGAGCTCAATAAGAAAGCGGTGAGAGAGAGCAGGTTTACCCTGTGTGTGTAGGGCAGGGCAACCTGAGGCAGGCCATGAAATATACAGGGTAATTTTTCCCTATTCTGGCAAAAAGAATTGTGCCTCTGGGGTGACCCCAAAACCCAAGGGCACAGTGCCTTTAGTGTTAGGGACAGCTCTTGCTTTTGGTGGAGCTGGTAGTGGTGGAGCTGCAGGTGGGAGATGAGCCCTCAGCCTGGCAGCCATGAGGCAGGTGCTGCCACTGCAAGGTTCAGCCTAGCAGCGAGTGCGCTGATGTTGTTTCATTCCTATTACAGTAGGGTTTCTTTTCCTTTTCTTTTCTTTTTTTTTCTTTCTTTTTTTTTTTCCCTGTGTACACATCATGTGCGTGTGTGTGAAGGTTGTATTCTCAAAAACAAGTTTATTCATTGATGATGTAATAGTGATTGTACTTTTCTTTTGGTTAATAAATTGTCTGCTCAGCTTACTTTGTATGCCAGCCAAAATTAGTCATACCAGTTCTTGGAAAGGATATGAAGAAACTAGTAATTGAAATCATAATCATTTGATCATGAGAGCTATTTGGAAAATAATATTTTAACTAAAAACATGTCTGATCTCCAAGTCAGGTTTTTATTAAAACTGCTGCTAAATAGATTTCTCTATTGTTGACTATTAAAAATTGCATAGTAGCTGGTGATGGTAGTCAGCATCCTAAAATTTTAGGACTTCACCCAGAAACTACTGAGACTATCTGCAGGCAGGCTGATATTTCTATTTTATATTTTTTTCCATCCTGACATTTAATAATCACCATGTAATAGCTATAAAATGCATAGCAACTACAGCTTTATTTCGAATGGATGGTGTAATGAAATTGGGTGAAACCATCCATTGAAATTGTACTTTGTAGTATCCAATGCTTGTTTACAAAGTATTGACGTTTGTCATAAACAGAGATTTGAAACATCACTGTTATTGTTTGTTGTTCGGTGGAAGCTCTTAGGCTGTGCAGTGATAAAGGAAAAGATTTTATTACAAGCTTGCTTAGCATATAAGCATGCCATTTGTTTCTCACTAAATATTTGTTATTGCACTAAACGTAATGAAGGTGCCTGCTTATAAAATGATTTTGTATTATGTAAGGGAGCGTGGAATAGATCTGCTTTTTTACCAGAGATACTTCAAGTTTTGTATTGTATGTAACTTATCACAATAAAGCTTTTTTTTTTTTTCTATCAAGCAGTATTTTATTTCCCGAGGAATGTGTTCAGAGGAAAAAAAAAACACACAGAGAGAAGCAATTGTGCTTTTCTTTGTTTAATATCTCAAAGACTTTCTCTCCCTTCCACAAATGCTTGTGTTTATTTGAGAGAAAAATTGGATTCTGGTTTATTTATTTCAAGAACCTGTAACCTTATTTAGCACCAGAAATGTGTGGTGTGCAAGGTGTGGTGTGCAGCCAGCTCTTGTTACAAAATAAATTATTTCTGCTGTTTAACTAAAAAATCTGGAGTGTATCTTGCTGGATATGTGTGTATGTTTGTTTATTTTTGAGGCTTTCTTGAGCCCTTGCTCACTGCAGTCAGCTATAAAACATTCTGCTTATTCATCATGACTGAGAGGAGTTGATTGTTTCCTGGAAGGATAAAATTCAGCAATTAGAGCTGTTTAATTCGAGTATATGTTCTGGAGGCTAAGCTAAGTTTAAGTGCTTTGCTTAGATTGTATGTTTAAGAAGGGAAAAAAATTACAGTTCTGATCTTGAAAAAGGTTTTAAGAAACATGAGAATGTGCAAGTTTCTTTTGGTGGGAAGCACATAACATTTATGTAGTATTTCTTTTGGGATTACATCACAGTTTTATTTAATTTTTAGGACAAAAGTTAAATTCAATATTTGTGTATAAGCCAAGGGAAAATGTACCATAAACACAGGAATTTTCTGGTGAGTCAGAGTTCCAAGAATCTGAGATTTACTTAGTCCATTTATTTCAGGACTAGCTGTAACCATTAGTCATCCAGCCATGAATTTTTACATTTGCAGCTAATTGCACCTAAAAAACAAACTTTCCCTCAAGGCTTTGGGTTATACAGAATGTGATTTGGCAACCTACATTTCAGATGCCTTTTAGGATCATTGCCCCGGTCCTAGAAATTGTTTGTAGATCACATGTGTTTGTTTCAAGTAAACAACTAATGTTTCCACTTAGGTGGCAGGAGGGATAGATGAAGTACTAGCTTTTCTGTATTACAGAAAATTTAATCTGCCAACAGCAAGATAGGTTTTTCCAATAGGCTAGTGGGGGTGGCATTATGGATTTATCAGTCATCGTGGAGCTCGTTGTGATGTGTTGTATTCTCGTTTGACTGCTTCTTGCAGGATGAAGTTATTGCTGTCTCAGAGAAAGTCACTGTGAAGCTTGAGGACTTGGCAAAATGGGCACAGTCCGACTTCTCCAAGTGGAAGTGTGGTTTCCGGGCTGAGCCAGTCAAGCCCATGGATGTGGGGAAGAATGGGCAGAAGGAGGCCTTGATGAGATACAGACAATCCACGCTCAACAGCGGCTTGAACTTCAAAGACATCCTGAAGGAAAAGGCTGACCTTGGTGAGTATCCTTTACTTTCTCCCATGGGGAGGGGCCTGTGGGTGAGCGTCATTCAAAGGCAGATGAGCCCGATCCTGCCAAAGCCATTGCTGATTCCCAAGGTATGCCCGTGTGCTCCGGGCAGAGGTGTGGTGATGAGATACCCAAGCGGGATGGGTGGTGATGGTGGGGGTGGTGAGCTTATTGCAGGCTCCTTTGAGACTAGGGTGGGACAGATACCTGTTTGCTCTGTAGACATGTCCCCGAGCACTAGGCTCAAACCCTGGAAATGCATGCACAAGTCATTGTCAAGGGCTTTCCCTGGGGCTCTGTAGGCCTGGGGATCTGGCCAGAGCTGTGCACCATGGGCAGAGAAGCCTGACACATCTTCCCAAGGCATCTTCCAATAGGCAGGGGAGAGCAAAGTCCTTTCAATTCCTACGTCCCATCTTCTGGAAGCGTGGCAGTGTCACCTGCTTCTGGTGCTTGTCCTGTCTCCATACAGTCAGCTTTGTGTCTTGTTTGGTAGGGAGATGTCCCTTCCATGGCCTTCTATAGCATTTTCTTTTGAGCTTTAAGTCACTATACAGCATAGGCTTCTGTGAGCACCCCACTCTTCTCTCCAGATACACCTCTGCTTACTTTCCCTGTCCGATTTTAGGGAGGAAAGTGGTAGCTCTGCTACTTTGGATGGTTGCAGATAGGCTTGTGGCTATGGGTGGGGCTGCTTTGGTGTGCAGACACTTGTACCTTTCAAAGCCATGGTGGGGACCCAAAGTCCGAGGGAGATGGGTCTCCTGTAGGCAAACATGCTTGTTTGTGGTATTATGACCTTGGATGCATAATAGCCGTCGGGGATGGCACTTTCAAATGCATTCCAGGGGCATTTCTCTGTTGTGCCAAACTTACAACAAAAGTTCCAAGTTTGAAGAACATATTAGGCCGTAATGGGTGGAAAGGTAACAAAAGCTAAAGCTGATGCATGTGAGGAAATGCTTTTGTACCAAGGTGAACAAGAGATGCAGGCCAAGTTTTGTTTTATAAGGGCACAACTGTGTTGGCATCAAAGCCAAGTTACACTAAGCTGAAGATCTGTCTTGGAGGATTTGTCTTCTGCATCTTGTTTTTTCTGATCTTATCAAACAGTGAAGTGATTTTGTCAATCTTGTGTTTCACCATTAGATATGTAGGTTGGAAGATTGAAGTAAAATTGGAAGTTGATTTTATTTTTTATTACATCTCCAGGGGAAAAAAAATAACCCGTGCAATTCTTTCTCTTTTCTTTTGCTTTTCTGTGTGGTTTCTTCTGGTTCATAATTACATGCAGTAATTTTCTCTGCTTTTGCCCTGGCATCTTCTTTACTCACTACATTTATTTGCATTTGTTTGTTGTGTCAAAAGAATCTTAATGTTTTTCAGACAGAACTTTTGTGTGTTAGTATTTTCTTGGTTTTGTTTTTAACAAACAAAAAAGCCCTTGTGGTAAGTTACGAAATTGCGATTACCTACCCTAGGAGCCAAAGAAAATTATCTTTAAGCCTAAAGCCTATAGTTGCATGTTAAGCCTTTGAAAGTAGGGGTTATACCGAAAACGCTTATGGAATGCAAACTATATGGTATAATTTTGATAACCCACATTCTGATGTTGCTCATTTTCGGTTGGTGGCTCCGGCTTTATTGCTGGGTCTTCTTTTTTNGAGAAGGGTATTTTGACTAATGTTTGATTATGATTACCTTTTTCTTCAGCATGGCTAGTTAGCGGGAGTGAAACCAAAAGCTCAAAGATCAAGAAGACCTATAGCTGATTAGGCACGTTGATACAAACAGTTTATCTAGCCTATGAAAGGTGATCAAGGAAATTTCTTAAATCTAGTAGTAAGATGATTTTTCACTACTGGAAAGACCCAAGAATTTAAGCATAATTTTCCTCCCGGAGCTGAGAGAAACTCAGAACAGTGATCTTTGTTTGTGAAGCAGCCCCTATTTGGTTGTGTCCTGTAGGCAACCTGTGAGGTCTGTTGGTTGGTTTAACTGTGGGATGGAGGTTTATAGCCCACCAGGTAAAGAAGATTCACTTCTCTTATTTTGAGTGGTCAGTCAAGGTTGACATGCTGTGGGAATTGCTGTCTCCCCTGTAGCTGTAGACAAAGGCAGTAGCACAACATTGCAATGTCCAAGGCACAGAGATTTGAGCTGTACCTGTTGTGCTTCTTTGCTGTCAAAATGGCAGGTTTTACTGCCTGTTACGATGTGTGCCCACAGACCTTTTCCAATACTCAGCATCTTGCCAACAAAGCAATGCTAAACCACAGTGATCAAAGATTTACTAGCAATAACTGTGGCAGTTGGTCTCCAGCACAATGGGATCAGGTATTTTTTCTCTTGAAACAGGATTGTAAACTGTGAAAGAGCACAGTTCACTGTCGTGCAAAGGTCCCTCAGGTGAGAGCATCAGCACAGCTATATTAGCAAGGGTAATTAGCCCAAATGGACTGATGATCTGTACATCCATCGCTTCCCACCACTGCAACGCTGTTCTCCTAATCAGGTGCTCAGTGCTGTGCCCATGGGGATGTTTCATGGAGGGCTTCCCTGCAAAACTTTGTACAGAACTTGGGTATGAAGGGAACACACCCCTTCTTGTGCTAGTCTGGTGGGCCATTCATGAGTCTGCTAGTGAAACCCATGTTTAACCGTGGCTGTAGATGAGGAATTTGCTGGACCAGGTCTTGAAAAGGCCTAGATAAACAAGGTGATCTCCTGGAGCCGTTTTTTTTTTTTTTTCTTCCTTGAAATGACATGATTCCGTTACAGAAAAATTCCATAAAAGGGAGTAGATTCAGAAATTTTTCCTACTACATGTTTTTTGAAACAAGCTGTAGAAGGTAAAAGGAAACTATATCCCTACCAAAGATTTTACAGAAGAAATGGCATCAGTTTTCACAGAGTATCCAGGAGTGGTAAAGGGTGAAATAACCAGGATGAAATGAAAGCGTGGCTGATAGAGAACCACAGAAGTGGCACTGTGCAAACACACTTTAGTTGAACACGTTGGTGTTGGGAGCAGGGCAGCTTTAAACAATAACTGGGCAAAGTGAGGCCTTGTGTGAGCAGTGTATACCCTGTACCATACACTCTGTGGCACTCAGTCAAAACTAAGGCAACACCTGATTAATCCACAATCTGGAGACACCATGCACCTATAATTAAAGTTGACCCTAATTCAAATTTGGTAGTGCTATCTCCTGTTTTGCTTTCCCTTTTTTTATCTTCTCTTTTTTTTCCCTCTTGTGTCTTTCCCCCCATGTTTTTTCTTTTCTCTTTGCCTTTCTATTCTGCAGAAACTGTTGGAATTTTTTTTCAGTAAAATGCCATTGTTTTTATCACTAGTGAATTATGCAGAACTTTTCCTTAGGACTGTATTAAATAAAAGATCTAGCAATTGCATTTTTGTGTGTGTGAGCTTCAAGATTTCAGCCTGAAAAATGATTTTTAAGAATTATTTCTTTCTGCCTGTTCAGGTATTTATGTTATACATTCTGTCCCTTTCTACAAATGCGTCAATATTGAATGCTAGGAGTTTATGTCTTAAGACTATTTATAGCTTTCTGAATATTTCTTTCAAATGTTGAGAAAAGTAAAGAATAACAACAATGCAGCATATAAAAATAGAGTTGCTTAGGAATGTATTATTCATAATGAACATGAGAACCTGTTTTTCCAGAAGAATTGGTCTGATTAAATCATTCACTACTAAGGCCGCTAGTTATTTATTTTTGTCTTTAGAATTATTTAGGGGATCTTTCTCTGTAATAAATGGACTTGTATACCCATATTTGGTAAACCAGTGGGAAGTCACCAAATGAGGAATTATTTAGTTTTACAAAATTTTTAGCAACTAAGCAATGTAAACACTATCAGTTAAATATGGCAAAGTTGCATATTTGTATTCCTTGGGCTATAGTTAGAAAAAAATTCAAATTATTTTATATAACACTGCTTCTTACAGACTTCCTTTAAGTGAAGTATGAAAGCTGCAGTGTAAGCTTTATTGGCCTATAAATATGTCATTATAGTTGGACTACATTTATATGCTTTGGATTGTTGTTTAAGCCAAGAAAATATGTCTCTACAGGTTGACTTTTTATTGAAACCCTTTGAGGCATACAACAGAATGTATTTTAGGCCAAGGTTATTAAAACAGCATTTTCATTTTTGCAGCAGACTCATTGTCAATTATGCTGCCACAAACTGTCTGTGGATAGGCAGTTATGAATGGTTTCATCTCTAAATGTGTCTTTAGAAAAAGAAATAAAAGATAGAGGAGTCAGAGCTGAAATTGAGAGAAGAGACTGAGGGGAAAATGACCGAATTTAGTGCTTGCTGGATCTGTTGGCTTGGGTTAGGCTGGGTTTAGCTGAGGAACAAATGGTCCCTGTACCTGCACCGGGCTGGGGAGGTGGGAGCTGCTGCTGCCCCAGCCCAGCACCCTGCATCCCTCTGACTCACGAGTCTGGGTTTGGTCCCCAAACTATCATTGCCGCTATTTTTATCCATCCCTTATGAGTCTTTGTCGTATCAAAATGGGTGGTTGAGGTTGCTGTGCTGTGGGCACTCCTGTTCCTGCACTGGCAGGATTCGTAATGGAGATGAGCAAGTTCTGGTGCTTATGGAAGGATTTTTTGTGACAGTTATTGCCTTTTTGGGTCAAGTGAGGGGGAGCCCAAAGAAAATTTAGCTATCGGTCTTGTCCTGTCTTTCATTTGGGGGTGTAGAATCTGGATCTTTGTTCCCTGTGAAGTCAGGAGAATCAAGTACGACTTCCAGCAGAGGTTTGTATTTCAGCAGTTGCCTTTTTCTAGTCTATAGGTGGTTTTCCAGAAGTTGTTTCCTGCTTCACTCTTTTGAACCCTCCAGTGGAGCTTGCCAGGCAGGGGCTGGATGCTACAGGACTGGCTCATCCTCTCATTTCTTTCTCTTCTTTACCAGTCTCATAATTTGCATAGGTTCATCCAGGAGATCCCAGCTCTTCATCATGTCTTGTGTTGCTGTATAAATTGTCCAAACTGCAGCAGACAACAGTGAGTTTGGAAGGAGAAGCAAAGCAGGGATGAGCTTTCTTGTAGGAAGGTGCTGTCACCCCTGGGTGTCCCGGAAGCTACTGTGCCCAGCCCTGGCACACACTGGGCTGTTGTGTGGCCCTTCTGATTTTACTTGCCAGTGGCCTTGCAACAGGCACAACTTCTCCAGATGCAGATTATCAAGTCGTAATGTAGTCAAACTATAATATTATCGAAGCTGATAATCTGCAGCTGTAGTGTGCTCAGACACTTGTGGTGACTTCCAAGCTGATGCCGACTCTCCTTTTTCATTGTGTCGTGTGCTGCTGAGTTCAGGCTCGCCTGGCTTAACTTGATGCAATAATTTTCTGACCAAGTAATTGTTAGCTATTTGGAGTACAGCTACTTTGGATATTTTGTGCCTAAGTCATGCCTTTAACTCTCTTCCCCTCACCTTATCTGTCTGCACTCTTTGCCTCTTCCTTGTGCCTTTCTGTCCCCATTGCCCTAGCTGAATGCCATTTTGATCTTGGTAAAGCTCCTGTTAAGTGTCCCATTATCCCATTTTCCCCTCTCTGCCCTTGTGCAAGGTATGTTTTTTTTTTTTGTCTCATGGGTCAGAGTGACCTCGCCAACTCATTTTAACCAGCCCAATTGATAACAGCTCTTTTGCTGTAGATGAGGCTATTACATGACTTGTCGGTTGTGCTCCATGGAGCCTGAATGGAGGAGGACGTCTCCCTTGGGGAAAAAAGGACTGTGGCCTAGTGTTCTCTTGTGTGTTTGTGCAACTCCTAGCACATGCCAGTGCTGTTGCAGCAGAAGGAGAGCCCTGGCAGGCTGTGGAGCAGCACCGCTGAAATTGCTGTTCAGAGAGACTGTGGAGCAGGAAGACTTCCTTTGGTTCTACATCTTCTTCTGGTTTAATTGCTACTTAAGTTCAGTGTTAACATGTTTGAAATCGGAGATAACCTGAGGTGCTGAGCAGACAGACAGTTTTGTCTGGCCTTGTGTGAAGAGGGCAAGAAAAATGTTTATTTTTATTATTTCTTAGCCAGTTGATTTAAGAAAACTAATGCTTGTTTAGTAGATGACTGCCTTTTAAACGCTAAACGGGGATGCTGTTGTTAGGTGTGGTGTACCCCCAACGCTTCTGTGGTAATGATGTATTTTTTCCTGGAGGTGACCCTGTCTCCACCAGCAATTTGAAGCTCCCCCTCCTCACTTGCCCCTCTCTCTTGAGCCATTGCTGTTCTCTGCACCTTCCCCAGCCTCCCTGGGAGGAGGCTGGTGGGGTCCTTGGGAAGTTGTCTATAGCCACCTGGTCCTTCCCGACACCACGTGTTTCCCCAAGCAATGCTGGGATGATTTAAGTGCTGTTAATGTCTTCCTTTCTGTGAGGACAACCTACTTCATTACAGCGGAAGTGTATGGGGGTGACAAAAACATTTTAATATGCGGCACTGGCTATGGAAGCCTTTCATTCACCACTGGATTGTGTTGAGTTGCATCTATTTGTGGCTCTTTAAAGGAGTTTTAGCAGTACACATCTCAAACTTCAAGTATGCCTTATCAAAGAGATAAAATTTGGATTTCTTCTGAAACTTTGACCTGCCTTTGAGGTTTTGTAAAAAGGGGGGTGGTAGCATTGCCCTTGGGAATTGAGGAGGTGGGTATTTAGTTCTTTGAAATGTGGAAGATGTGCCAAGAAATGTAAACAAAATCCCACATAACTTCTCTCTAGGTAGCTCCTAAATCACAGTGCTTGTTCCCCACCCCCACTGGTTCCTGCAGCAGGAGCAAACTAACATGATTATCAGAACTGTGCTGATAGCAGTTGTCACTGTGTCAGCGTTTTCAATTATGTATTGGTAGGACAGGGCACTTTGTCGTTGGTGTAGAGCACAGCCATTTGCAATTGCAGTTTTGGTCTGGTCTATTCGGAAGCATCAGGGGAGGAATCATTGCTGCAAAACAGGGAAGGAGGAGGAGTAAGAGTTAAATGTTATTGCTTTGTGAAGCTAGAAGGAACTACCCCACTTTCTCCTAAAGCTGAATTTGTAGCAGTTTGCACCATCAATAAGAGGTTTGTTGCAGCCTCTGGTTGGAACAGGAGTAGCCTACATAATTACAAAATAAGTAGATAAATAAGGACCATTCACAGGCAGTGTCAAAGCAGCCAGTGTGGGACAGTGTCCCTTTAAAAATGTTTGACAGCTTTTTTTATTTTTGTCTGTTTTTAGCACCGAGATTGACCTTGCCAGGCTGTGTAATAACCCACATGTGTCTGCTCTCCAGGATTTTTTCCCTTCTAGTCACTGTTGGATCTTGCGTTTAATTCTTACTGACCATGAGGTTTTGTTCCAGTAACTGGAAACGTGTGTCTCCTGGTGCAGCGCTGCTGTGCTCTGAATCTGACTTTATCACAATGTCTGCTTTTTTTTTTTCTTTCTTTTTTAACTTTTGGGTTTAGAGGGTGCTGTTTTCCTCCCCAGCCTTCCCTCTAGTTTCCGTCCCTGCCCATATTGTTTCTGGGTCCCAAGAGAACCCAGTTTGGGACGTCTATTGTTTTGTGTCCCTGTGCTTCCCTTGCCCAGCGCCATGGAGGGAGGTGATCAGCGCTCTCCTCTGTGTGCCATGGTTGCTGCTTGGAGCTGTTGTTCCCTCATAGATCATTGGCACCTTTTTTCCTGTGTTGCATCCTTTTCACCCAGCCAGCCAAAAATTGGCTGAGTACTGAGATCTGTAAACCCTGCACCTATATAGCATTGGGTGGGCTCCGAGGATGTTCTCTTTTTCCTGCCTGGCTGCTTTCCTGTGCTGTAATTCTGCATTGCTGGAGTCCAGACTTGAAGTCCTGCAGTCATCTTTGACTCCGAATGCTCTGTTAATCAAGTTGAAGCTGTCTTCGTACCAGCTAATGAATCACTTTCGCTTGTGACCTGTGCTGCTGTGCTGAGATGCTTATGCTCTTCTGCGGGTGCTATTGACACCATGGCCAGATCTGGGTGTCAGCTCCCTTCCGGGGGGAGGAGAAAAGCCAAACCCAGCTTATTCAGCACCTCCCTTCCAAGTTGTTCTTCTGAGCTGCCTATTCTTTACTCCTGTGGCTAGAAAGTCATGGTGTGGCTTTTGTTTACAGGTGCACTTAAATGTGCCTGGTCTGTCATTGTCTGTCTTCCTCAATGTATTGGTCCAGTACTGACTGCTGTGTTGCAGAAAGGCTGGTGCTTGTTCTCTGAGATACAACATTCATCTTCTTATAGATGACCTATCTCGTCCCATGGGGTTTTGTCAGAGAAAGCATCCTTTATGCATCTGAAATTGAAGGAGGAGGCTTGCTTTTTCTCCCATTTTCACAAAATTGTTTGCTCAGACAGAGGCACAGAGGAGCAAAAGCTGGGCTGCCCTCCAAGCTGTGTAATACTAGTGAATGGCCATGTTAGTATTTGTGGAGACCTCAGCAACAGGCTGCTGAGAATGGAGCTTTGCTTGGGCAGGCAAGGAAAGGTGGGAGATGAGCTGAGTAGAAAGAAAAGGAAGGTGTTGGACAAGAGTTTGGGAAAGGGCTTGGCTCTAGTGGCTGAGTGAGGCAGTAGCAAACCTGCCTTCCCAACATGGGCAGCCCAGGGATCTCCCAAAGAGTTGCATGTCACTTCTGTGAGCACCAAGAGGGGCCATATGGGTGCACAGGAGAAGACTGTGGTTCTGGCATCCTTGCTCTTGTTAAACCAAGTTTTAAGACTCTCAGTGTCAATATTGTAACTGTTTAATCTCTTTCTGTTAATTTGCTTCACGCTTCTCTTTGCTGGCTTGGTGATCCTTGCATCATAAGACCTTTGATAGATATGGGTTGTTGGGAAGGGAGGAGTTATACCTATGTATACCATATGTATATACCCCATATACATATGAATTGGACTGCAGTTAGTGGGAGTGGGTGACAGAGAAAGTATATTTTAAACATATAACAGCATGAATTGTAACTTACTGAGTAGTTTTGTATTGGAGAGCGTTGTGGCATAACCTTTATTAACTTCATTTAGTAAAATCTGTACCGTGTAAAATAAGTTCCTCCCTTATTTTACTGCTAATAATAATTTGCTTGTAAAAGTGAATGCTGAGCACTGTGAACCTTCAGCTGGGTCTCTCTTGCTCTGTTACATTGTGAAGGACAAGTACTTAACGCTATAAAGAAGCTTTTGTTAGTGATAGATAATATGTATTATTTTAGCAGGAGTATATTTTAGCAGCCTGTGAAAAATCAAGGTGAATTTTTACATCTGCACAGCTGCTGCATAATTGATACATGTAGAAGCTGAAAATCAAAATAAGCTTCTAGAAGAGCACACATTTGATTTTCCTAAACATTTAAATATATGTATCACACCCTCATTTTAAGATGCCGGTTAATGACTTTATGAGCATGTTGGCAGCCAGAGCATTACATGTGGTTTGAGAAATGTGTTTGGATATGCTTGGTAAGCAGTATTGTTCTGACAGTGTACTAAAGGCCATCTTCAATTTGACTGTGCTCTACTTTGTTATGCTGTGAAAGAAAAAGATAATTCAGCAGAGCATTGTGCTGTCGGCTGGAGACGCCACACTTCAGAATACAAATATTACTAAGGATAAATGAATCATTAAAAGAACAGTAGCACAAAATATCTGATGAATGAACTCCAGGAGCCTCTACTGGAATAAATTTAGAATTCACGGACAGTACCATAATATGTGAAGTAATAGTATCAGTTCTACATTCAGATGCCAAAAACATTTATGGACCCAGAATAATTGTGAATTACAAGGCTATAAATACATAGAGGGGATTTGGTGATATCATAATAAACCATGAGAAAGACGCTAGGCTGGTTTCTAATGTTACCAGAACCTTGAGATATATTTACAGCCTTGTTCACACTCCTGCAGTTTTAGGGGGCAATTCTCCTCTCGCGACACGTTCGTCATTCCCATTAGCGCCAAGGGGAGTTATGCATGTGTGTCATGAGTGGAATAGATCCCAACGTGTTGAACAATTCAAGGATCCTATAACAAATCGAAAATCTAAT
This sequence comes from Nycticryphes semicollaris, assembly GCA_013400055.1. Classification (NCBI taxonomy): domain Eukaryota; kingdom Metazoa; phylum Chordata; class Aves; order Charadriiformes; family Rostratulidae; genus Nycticryphes; species Nycticryphes semicollaris. The sequence continues at coordinate 410,790 of VXBJ01005110.1, forward strand.
TTAGGAAAAAAGTAGGGAAACATTCCCTCTTGTCCTCGTCCAAGTTCCCTCATGTCCTTTTCTGCTCCCATGAACGAGGCTAGTGATTGGAAAATAGGTAAAGGATGACAAGGTAGCTGCTGTATTCCTGGGTGTTTTATCCACAGCTGCATCATTCTTTTCACTTTGTATTACTGAGAAACAAAACAACCAAAGCCCAGATGTTGTGGTCCCATGTTTCTCTAAAGTGCAGGCTAATGCATTTTAAAAGCTTGTTGTAAATACCCAGGGAAGGCTGGGATTGTCAGCCTGTCCACCGAAAGGAGGCTGTTGTGATACGAGATCCATGCCTGATAAGAACAGTTAATTAGGAACTGGGGCTGAACCTGATGTGTGATTCAAGAGCATGTTCAGTTTTCAGCATGTCCCATGTCACCTGTTTGTAATTAAGCCTGGTGTCCCCTGCCTTCCTGAATTGGGGCGGTCACAGAGTCTGCAGGTACTTAGTGTCGGTTCACACATCTCAATATTGGCTAGGTTACAGCCCTGGCTCTGCAGGACCCCTTCCCCTCCTAGCATCTTCCCCCAGCCAGCTGTACAGTGTTACTGGCCTCATCCCTCTTCTAAGTCATCAGCAAAATATGCATGTTCAGCGTGGTGCAGAGCAAGTCTGCTCAGTAATTCCACATTCCTTAGTGTTGCAGGAGGTCTCTCCCCTGACCAAGCTGCAGTCTTTCTGCTTGTCCTTCTTGCAGATTTACACTCCTGACGGTACATCCAGCCCTTCCATGACATTTGTGGTATTTTGCAGTAGGAAGGGTCTATGGCTTGGTTGATGTCCCTCCATGTAGTTCTTGTTTTACTTTTTGTGTCTTGGTAGACAAGCCCCCTGACATCAGCAGATGAATCATGTCCTTGGAAATACATCCTGGACCTTCTGTTTTAGCCAGCTTATGAAGCAGAGAGAAGATAACTGTAGAGCTAACACTACCTCCCCCCCCCCCAAAAAAAAAAAATAAAAAAAAATTAAAGTGGTCATCAGCAAGGGGGGATCCTTGGCAGCCTCGTCAGTGACTTTAGGCTGTAGCATGTGTCAGAGGTACCCAGCTAGTCACTAAACCTAGATTTGCGTCCATCACCCCCAGTTTATTTCATTGACTTTCTCTCTTGGATTCGTGCATGTTTTTGCTATGGCGAGGTCATGGGATTATTGATTTTTTTTTTTTTAGTTAATTACTCTTGACTTAACTTGATATTCTTAGTAATACCAGTGTGAGCTCTCATGGCAAACAGGGCAGACAGTGTGTAATGCAGTCATAATGCATGTTTTTTCTCTTTAATTATTTTAAAACCACAGTCTCCACTTTTCTTTCACACTAAGTATTTCCAGATTAAGAGCTTTGTGGGGTGAAAATTAAATGATAAGGTACTATAAAAAGCTATTTCAAGAATCTCAAATGTTTCAGCTCCATCTTTATTTTTAGTTTTCTTACTCCTTGAATGACCCTTACTTGTGACAGGGTATGTCACTATACACTTCTAGTTTTGTCGCCCAGAGAAAATAGCTGAAAAAGTCCTTTTTACGCTTGTGTTTTTAATCCTCTGTTCAGATACATAAAAATGTGGCCCCGTAAGTTCTGTGGTACAGTAAAAAAACCCTACAAAAACCCAACCCAAATAATTTTGGCAGTTCAAATGCAGAAACTAAAAATAATTTAATCTGCAGTGTGAACATAGTTTCATATTTATACTAGCATCTGGCCTCAGGAATTGAATACTCCATTCTTTAAATAGCTTCACTCTGGCTCTTGAATGCTTTGTGACTAGAACATTACCCTACAGTCATACACCTTGTTTACATATTTCTGTTAAAAGGCAAAAGAACTTACAGTACTTCAAAACAAGCTCCCTCCTCCCCTTTTGCCTTGGAAAAGAGAAGTTAAAAAGAAAAAAAAATGAAAAAGTGGTCTGAAAGTGCGTTTTTAAATTTAGTTCTCTCAGTTTGCTGCTGGGTACATATTTTACTGTCATTTGTATAAAAAACTGGAAGAAAAATTTTCCAAAGAAAATGTGTGCCATTCCAGATGCCCAACAGTAGTCAAACACAAATTTATGTACACTTTGTATGTTTGCTTTTAATCTGGTAAATGTCTTTGTCTTTAAAAACACTTAGCCTAAAGGCAGTGGATCTTTTTTGTTACCCATATGGTAGAAATAAGGAGTAGGTCCCTGCAAAGGAAAATGTCAGAATAATGTAATAAAAAGGTAAACACTATAAACGGATGGCTAATGATTAGCTTCTTGGAGTCTGTAGGGACAAAGTATCTTTTTATAGTTTTATGATCCTTGCCCAGCCCGACTTCAGGAGAAATTGCATTTTCAGAATTATATATTTGAAACTTCGCCTAAGCTGTACAAATTTAGTAGATCCCTATTTAGTGTCTGTTGGTGAATGTAAGTCCAGCCTAATATTCTTACTGCTATTTTTTCATTCACATGTCTTGAGGTCAACCTAGAAGGAGAAGAAAAAAATATCCCATTTTTAAATCTTAATCCAGAATCCATTTGTATGAGTCACTAAAACAAAATCATAGTGGTTTGGCTAAAAAAGGCTTCATGTCCAAAGGGAGTGTTCCTTAAAATGCTGGCACATTTTCCACAGTGTTTCTTGAATGTGTTTTATGTTGTCTTTGTGCTATTGTAAAACATCAAAGATTAGATCTTGTAGTTTTGTGTGTGGGAGGCTCCTGGTATTTGAGTGGACTGGTCAGTTTGAAGAAGGGCAGGAGGCTCATTCCTTGTTCCCGTGGGAGGTGGTCAGTCCCCTCAGCTGTGGGCCGCCCTCCTCCCTTAGGGGAGCCTTCCAGCTCAGGTTGGGAGAGCTTGAAGGAGCATTTTTTTCTCTTGTGGTAATTATTCAGTGTTGTACCATGGGCTTAGGCTTGCCGCCGCGGTGCTCAGGAGCAAACCCTGCAGCAGCGTGAGGAGCAGGAAAGTTGGGTCCTGTGTGCTTTTGTGAAAAACTGAGAGTGAGTGAGTTGTTTTGTTCTTTCTACCCAGCTATTATATCCCTCAGCAGGAAAAAAGCCTCCAAGGATTATCATCCCACTCAAGTTTTGGGTGATTAGTGCCATTTTATGTAGGCTTTAGACTAGGCTGGGACACATGAGAAGGTCAGTGCCAAGGCCATACTCCACCATGACCTCCAATTTTGATCGTTCTGTGGTGGAGCGAGAGAGAGGTGGTGCAATGCTGGAGTGGTAGCTGGGGTGAGGATTGCTGGAGATCGCAATAGGGGCTGCTTCTCTACGTTGACACTGGGATTTGGGGTTTGGGGTTTTTTTGTTAGCCTTCCCTGCAGGGAAGGTTGTTGCTCAGCTTTTACTTTATTTTTTTGACCGGAGCCCTCAAACTTGTATGTAGTGAGTATGAATAGCCCAGGATTTAGCCTTTGGTGATTTCAGATATCATGTGATTCCAAGGCATAAAACATGTGATTTATTGGGTAAAGCCTATTTAATATCTTAAAAGCACAGAGTGGGAGATCAGATGTGAGTGTAGTGGCCTTAAAATATATTTCTTGAAAACATACTTAAGAACATTTAGGTCTATATGAAATATACAGGAAATTAGGCCCATTTTGTCCTTGCAATTTTGATGGCAGGGTGTGTAGGAGAGATAGAGAGAGTGTGGACAGGAATTCATGTGTTTGATAGCATGAGCCTGGCATATTTGCACAAATGGAATTAGGAGCATTTTTCACCCTCTGCAGCAGGGTAGTTTCTCTGCCTCATTGAGAGACTTCTAACTGATCAGACGTAAATCCATATAAGTTAATACAAAAAGTCATTCCCTCATCTTTGGCTAGTCATGTACAGTATTCACACAAAGCAATACCACTTTGCCACCTCTTCTGGCTTGGGGAAGCACAGGGAGCTGATTCTTCACAAGCAGAGATGAAGATAGGCTGCTGTTCTTTATTAGACACTTTTTTCCCTTGTTACTTTGTAGACAAAGTCAATATAACAGTAAGAAAAGGTTTACAAACTTTTTACTGGGAGAATGCTTGTTGAGTGTTGCTTCTAAAACAAAGATCCTCATGAACAGTGCAGCAGAACAGCAGTTGCTAGAAGGACCTGTAATGATTTCTGATCATGTTAATGATTGACTATTGTCTTCTGCTGCACAAATGAAATCTTTTTTTTTCCAAGAATGTAATGCTACTTAGTGTGTAGCTGATTTTCTTTAAATAGGCACTTCACTTTCTACATTTTAGGAAAACAATGCAATTAAAGTTCTTCTTTGAAGAGGAAGATTGTGACCACAGTGCTTGAAAATTTTGTTGTCCAGGCTCTGAAAACATTTTGAGTGCATTTGTGTAAAAGTGTCATTCATACCTCCTTGGGCATGTGGCAAATTTCTTACTTAAAATCATGTAGCATTTCTTAGGCAGCAAGTATTTCTAGTTGGACATGTAACTAAGCTTTAGCAAATGTTTGGTTCGGTGAGTCAAAACTTGGAAAATACTCTGTGGTTCAGTTTCCTCTTGTATTTACAGTGGTTTGTCACTTGTGCTTCTTATGGTCATAGTATCTCCTGCTGGCCCACAGGCTCTCAGGAAGCAAGGCCTTGAGCCCAGTCCCACAATGTACTGAAGGTCACCGGGGGTGTAAGGAATGCTCTGAGTGACCAACAGGGCACTTCATCACTGAAGGCTATGAAGACATGACAGAGGGGGATGGTATTCATAGAAAAAGTGGAACTGCAATTTCTATGGTTTTGCTTCTTTTCCTTCAGAGCATGCCCCTGTGGTTTGCACGTAGGACTGGAGTTTTGTGTGTGCTTCACTGAGATCTTTGCCCTAAATACCCATAACAATTTCCCACCATCACCATTTCCCATTCAGTTCATTAGCTAGATTTCCCAAACCAAAATAGGACACAAAGCTCCTTGGAGGAGTAGCTAAAGCAACAACTTTCTTTATCCTGTGCATTCCCTTTCAGCAGATGAAGTTACACCAGTTCCATGCCACCAGTAGTGACTGCTGACCGTAAAGCCAGGAAGCCGTTTCGTGTGTGTCAGCCTGAACACAGAGACCAGATTTATACCAGAGTGAATCCTCAGTTTCATTCAGTGTAGGAAGCATTTTGGTATCTCTGCAGAGGCATCATGGTACCAGCAACAGATCTACAGTAAATGCCTGCCGTTGATTCCCCATATGCAGACTTGTAGGGGTAATGGGTACCTTATGGGTACTGTTCTCACACCTGCTGACAGCTCCCTTAATGGTCAGAAAATGCAGGTGTTGAGCACAAGAACATGAGCAAGAATTACTTATCTAAATGAAAGCAGTTTTTTGATAGTGGTAATGTAAGGTGGCCGGGTCTAGTGAAGATGACAAAGATCCCATGTTCTTGGAGCAGGCCGTCTTTCCTTTTTTTTTTTTTTTTTAAACAGGTTCCTTTGCAGCTCTTTCTCTTATGCCACCTCATCTGTGACTTTTGCCAGAGCCAAGAGCTTCAGGTGTCTATATCCGAACTCCTCTATACAGCCATTTTGAAGATGTGGTGGTGCTAAAATGTCACCCAAAATCTGTCTTCAGAAAGGCTTCAGGCTTTCCTTTTAAAACAATTAGTTTACCTACATGGCTGGCATCAGAAGAAATGTGATTGCACACAGTAGACATGATTTTCCTTTCCAGGCTCAAAATGCCAAGGTGATAGTCACTGCTGGGCACTGAAGCTCATGTCGTCCTGCCACAGCTCAGAATGAATGTCCTGATGTATCATTAGATTTTGCTGGCTAAGTGTTGTGTACTTCCCATTTTGCTTGGAGACCTGCTGCAGCAGAGCTCGGGCGACATGCTCTTCCAGTGTCAGGAATCCACAGACCAGCAAAGAAAAGCAACTTCTTCAGAATCCTTCCTGGACTTGGAGCAAGGCTGGGAGTCTAGGAGAGTGTTTTTTCAATCACTGTTTAACTGACAGAGATAAAGGTTCTTCAACCTGTCAAGTGGAATGGTGTGGCTTGGTAGTCACAGTGAGGACCCTGCTGTGGCACACATTGGCTGGAGTAAGAAAAGATCAGTTATTTGCCCTTCCTTTACTAATCGTGACCATTCTGGATACCATCCCTCTCTGTTTTTCAAAGCCCTTTGATATTGCAGGCTTGAATTACAGGGGGGCTGTAGTGTCTGCAGGCTTGTCCTGGTGCTGGTGCAGGAGGAGGCAGCCTGTGGGTCATGAACAAAATGCTTCACATTCTCAGAAATCCCCATCTTGCTTACGTCGGGTACAAATGAACCCTGCAATTTACTGAGTTGCTTATCATGAACACGGTGGTTACTGTGCAATAAGTAACAATTCTTTTGCATATTCTGTTCTTCCTGGGCATTGTAAGAATTCGTGCATCGGTTGCGTACGGACAAGAATGACTAGACTAGAGTGAAATGTTATGCGTCATTAAACAAACAACCAACCCCACCTTCATTTTGTTGAAGGTAGCTATAAATCTCATCAGTTTTCTTCTTTACAGCTAGTTGACCTGAGGATCAGTGTGAAAGATCAGGCTGTTAGCTTAGGCAAGTTAGATTGCTTTAAGCAGCTGTGAGCTAGTTTTATAATGCTACCAGCCTATTTCGTTTCCAAAAGTGAAAGTTTGAAGTAGGTCCCGAACCTGGTTTCTCACATGCGAGATCATTTTGCTACCCATGACCTAGAAACCAACAATGAATGTATAAATTACAGGCAAGAAGAAAATTCTGAATTGACTGTAAGGTGAATGGAAGTTGAATAATTCCCTGAACTTCAGCTGGGAAAAGAAGAAAAGATCACTGAATTCTAAAACGGACTTCAATATAGACAAAGAAAATGTTATTTTAGTCTAGATTAAGTGTATGACTAAGATATAGAGGGATTATTGTGTCTGCTTCAGATGTAATTTCATGCCTGAGAATTTACATTGAAGGCAAACTGGTCTGGATCACATTAGCAAGGGCCCTGTTTTGCTGTCAGTTTAATTAAATGGAAACTGCTGGCAAGGAGACCCGAGTAGGTTTATAGAAGCAATACTATTTTGTATGTTGGAACAGGAAACTGTTAGGTCTTCCAGTTTGAAAGGGACACAAAAATGAAACCTGTGATTCATTCGTGTTTACAAACTCCCAGCTAGTATACAATGACCTTAGTGATAGATTAACTGCAATTACGAGTTATATGTTGGGCTTTACAATAGCTGCAGACTTCGTAGTTATGAAAACCATGACCTTTGACAGGGAGGTTAGAACATGAAGTTTTTCCAAGCAGTGTCTAGATCTTCAAAAGTATTCACGTTTCCTTCCCTGTTTCATGTGAGTAGATTGACAAGATGTGCGGTGGGTGTTCTGTTTGCTTGCCGCAAGATTGTTGTCAGGCAGAAACCCCCCAAAACAAAAAAGCTCACCCTTCAGGAACATTGATTTATCTGTTAACTGTGCCTGGCATGCTGCCTGCTGGCTTTGATTTCAGAGAGAAACATATTTGGTTACTTTAATAGGCAAAAGCACTGAACCTGACTTGTAGGGGAAAAAATTGTTTTCTTTCCCTTTTTCAGTTCTGTTTATCGTATCCTGACGTTCTGTATCATAATTGTGCAACAGTTCCAAGTTGGAGTAAAGAAAAGTAGAACTGGATCTCAGACTTCATCAGCCTCATTATTCGAGAGCCAGCTTTTCTGGGTGACTCAGTGGGACTGAAAATGAATGTTTATGCCGGTTAATAACTACCCTGTGACACCAACTCTGATGATATCAAATGCTTTTTTGTTCTCAAGAGTTGTTCACATCACCTATTTATATCTCCTCTTTTAATTTATACTTGATTTTATCTTTTAGAAATTTTTGCTGAGCTTGAGTTGACTTGCCTCTTCCACCCTAAATCTGTTTGTTCCCCCTTTTTTTGCTTGTTTAGATACATTGAAAGAGAAGGGGGGGTTTCTTTCTCATATTCTTTCACCAAAGAAATTCAAGTCTTGCCTATTTTCAGCTACTTCTCCAGCTTATGATGTCACAGTGTGTGAGAGTAAAAGTTGCAAATTTGAAAGTAAGGTTTTTAATCGTGTTACAGTAATTGTATCCTTTATTGCGTATGAATATATATAATTATTTACGATGAAACAACTTTATCTGTTGCTTTGCTCTAGTACCCATAAAGCACTTGGCCAAAAGAGTATCTTTATGAAAAACTTAACATTCTTCATATAAGTATCATTAAGAAATAAAATACATTGTTTGAGACCTACAAAGATGAAAAGAAAAAGTAGAGAGAAAAAGAGATTTTTTTTTTTTTAAAAGAAACAACTCTGTAATAACAGCAAGAAAAATAGAACAAGAAGGTTCTTGGAGATCTCCTTCTCAGTGAATACAATGGATTTTTCAGTGAAGCTGTAGGACGAATCAATGTTTCAGTATTAACTTCAGCTGTGCTGTAGCCCAGTGCCTCCAGTGACCATGAAGCTCTGCACAGCTGGAAGGTAGATGGACTTACAGTTTCAAGAAATGTTGTGGAATTGTAGGTGAGGGAAGAAGTGCCATGGCCACGGTCAGTGCTTTTGCCTCCTAGAGGAACATGAAGCAGCCTTTCCTAAAGCACTCTGTGGTGTTTTCATACGCTGAGGGAAGGCACTGGAGGGGGATGTGTGCTCGGCTCTGCTCAGTCCTCTGCCTCAGCTGGGTGATGGGCTCCTGAGGGCCGGCTCCCAATGCAAGTTGCTTAGAAGTAATTAAAAATAAACCAACAGGCAGTAAACTCTCCCCAAATACAGAGGCTATCCATCAAAGCTGCCCCCTGGCTCTCGCCTATAGGTCCTGGGGGTAGAAAAAGACCAAGAAAGGGTCAGTTACTTTTGATCCTGACTGTGGTGAGGTAAGAAATGCAGAGAGGTCAGGGAGGAGTTAGTAAGTTATTCTGTGTGGATAAGCAGGAAAATATTTCACCAGCTGGGATAAAAAGTGCTCAGTTGACTGCAAGGAAGGACTTCAGCTACCTCCCTCCAGGGATTCCAGCACGACCAACAACCAGCGCCAATACTCAGCACCTGAACCCATGGCCCACCAGGCCTTCGGCTGGCTGCAAGGGTCTCAAATCGCTTTGTCTCTTCCAGCCCCAACTTCCCCTTACTCTTTTCTCAATGGCTGCAATAGAGCGGCATCTGTCAGACTTCGGAACAGTGGGATTCCTCACTGCAGCTCTGCTGGTTGTGTTGGAAAGCTGTAAGGAAGCAAAATCTTTATGGAGGAGGTGCCTCTCAAGGCAACCTGGAAAGGAGAAAGACTTTTCCAGTTGTAGTGGTGGTAAGATTCAAAACTGGTAAAAACTTCCAGTCTCTATAAAGCAAAATGAGATTCTTTACCAGCTAGTTTATTTTAATTTTTCTTTTCCTGTTCTGCTTCATGATAGAACTTCAAATAAGTATGTTGATTTATGATTACGGGTGTTTTAAAGCTGTAGTATGTTGTAACAAAGCAATGCCAGCTTATTGTTTCTGGCCCTATCCAATTATACAATTGAGTTTAGGCATGTAATAATGTTATAACAGAAATATCCATTATGATGGATTGAATTTCATGAAGTACGACACAAGGATATTTATAGCTCCATTCTTAAAGCCACTTTTAGGTCAGAATATGCCTCTTTGGTATGGCCTCTAAATACAGGAAAAAATTTGAAACTTTTCTCAGTCCAACCCCAAACCTTCCACAACCCATTTGCCTACGTGGGGAGGAGGGGTGTAGGTTGATGGTAAGCAGAATATGATAGAACAGAGTAATTATTTCCGCTAGAAAATGAGGATCCGGCATTATTTGTACAGTAACACGAAGTCATTATTTGGCTATGTCACTGTAATGAAACAATAAAGAACATACTTAATTTAAGTATCATCTCCCAAGAGACTTCTTGCTCTCCTTCTACCATTTTGGCTATTAAAACAAATTTAAGTTGCTGGTCTAGTTTTCCCCTGCTCTTAAGAGAGTGGAGTGGGCAAAGCCTCCCCTCCTCCCAGCTCTGTTTAAATGTAGACCTTTGGCATTCCAGAAATCTGACCTTGTTTGTAAGGAATGGCTCATTTTTCTATAATGTAATATGAAGCATTCTTGTGTTTTGATTCCATGAACTAGAGAGTTTAATGTTCCAGCTTGCCATGATAAGGATATGATCTGCTTGAGATAGAAACACTAAAGGAAATTAGCTATTGTACTATTCTTTAACATATTGTTTGCCTGGCAGTTTCATTTAAAATCATTTGGAATAATCTTTGAGTACCTTTTAAAAAGGAATATTTTTTTGGTAATTTTGTTGTTGTTGTTGTTGGCCCGGATAAAAAGTGGGGCTTTAAGATATTTCTCCTAAAATAAATGTGAGGCCGCCTCATTTATAGTCAGCATGCCTTGATTACTTGCAGACATGCTGGAAATTTACATGCGCTTTTCTCCATTATAAAACACTGATCTGTTCAGATCATTAGCTCCCTCATGACTAGCGTTTGGCAGCAAGCCAAGGCAGGCTAAATCTGTAGCTGTAAATCGTGAGTTGAAATAGCAGAAAGTGGATTTGTAACTTAAAAAGTGTAAACAGTTTGGAAAATGAAGTAATTTTAGAGTATGATTGATTGCCTTAAGATTGCACTTTAAATTAGTCTAGGGTCTCTAATGCAGATACAGGCACTAACTGCTCATTATATATTTTCACTTTTCTTTGGAACAATAGTATTGTTGGTAGGCTTCTAAACAATGTATGCTTCTCCTAGAGTGACCTTTGAGGAAATGAATAGTTTTATTGTGTGTCCATTACTTTGCCTGAAACAACATTTTTGAGTTATTAATTTGCTGTGGTCTATAAATAAAGGAATCAGAATGCAAAGCAGCTGCATTATGCTGCGTTATAGTTCATCAAATTTGTGCTTAAACATCAGCATTTGAGATTGATAATGCACTGCATAAATAATTTTTTTCCCCTCTGAAAAATAAGTAATGTTTTGCTTAGCCTGTAGTTGCTGGAGATTGGTCCTTGAATCCCGTAGAAGCAAAAATTAAGATTATTTTTAGCATAAAGAAATAGTGAACGTTCTGAGGGACTGACTGACTGCATTCATTTCTTCAAGGACCCTGATTCACTTAACTGTGTAGTTGAGAGTCAGAAACACAGTAACCAGGGTGTCTGGAATAAGAGACACGGGACTTGTGTGGTCAGTACTGTTACTCATTCATCTCCACGTGGATGCTGTTGGTGCTCCCCGAGAGGAGGAGACGGGAGAGATGGGGGTGTGCTGTGGTTGCAGGGAGTCTGTGGCATGGGGGGCTGCAGGCTGAAAGGGAAGGTGAAAAACTTACTAGGTTTGGAGCCTTAAAAGTTCAGGGCACAATTCCCCCAGCCCACTCTGTGCCAGTCAAGAGGGCTAGTAGCGGGAAATAGAGCATGCTGTTGGTTCAAGGAAGCATGTAGCATGTGTTTTGCAAGCTCTGACTGTTCGCCAACAGTGGCTGAAACCATTTGCTGCTCTTTCCTAAGAGATAAAATCCATCATTCATGTGGTCCCGCCTACCCGGGCAGCGTGGTATCTAAAGTCACAAAGGTCTTTAGCATGGATCGACACCTCAGTGTAACTTTGTGGGTGTAGTAGGCATGTAACTTACCTGTATGTACTAAGCATATATATTCTGTGTGTCCAGGACTGCTGCCCTCGCACATTTTTAACCCCTGTGGACACGCTAGAAATTGGGAGTCTACAAACATTTAATTGATGTTAGCAGAGGTTGCAAATCACAATAAATAGCCGTGACTGCCTGAAAAGAATATATAACAAAAACTCTTGCAATGGTTTTCATCTCTCTCTCTCCTTGTCCTAGATTTGGTGTCTACCATTCAGTAGATAACAAGGCTTTGTTTTGTCGTTCTTCTGGAAGCTCCTTTCCCAGAGAGTATTTTTTCCCAGTGTTATCACCCCTCCTTGATCTTCTTTCCTCTCTCCCTCCACGTTTGAAATTAAGATTTTGCACTTGTGAAAGAGGTATGGCTGAGAGGTCTGAGCACAGGTCTGGGAGCCAGGACCTGCTGAGAGCTGAGCTCAGTGACTCATGAGGTGGCCTTAAGCAAGTTAGAACATCTCTGACGAGGTTATTTCATATGTAAAACGGGGGAAATAATATTTATCTACCTACCTGCCTCACAGGAATGCCCTGAGGACTAATTAGCGTCCATTAAGTGCTTTGAAAGAGACAGTGCTATCTATTATTAGAGCACACTCCAGACTAGTAGATAGCATGTTAGGAGTGTTTTCTACTTGGGAGCCTTCCTCTCTGCTGGATGTCGGACTGAAGCTCATCGGGAGTGGAGCACAAGCTGATTGGTGTTTTCTGGAAGATTGGCAGTGCTCTGCCAGGTCTTTCCTGGGCAAATTCACTGGAAACTGACACTGTCGCTGAAAACTTGGAAAGAGAGTCTGCCTAGAGAAAAGAGTGGGAGGATACTTGCTTGTTCTTCTCAGCTCATAGGCATAACTTGTCCAGAAATCCTTTCTCACCCTGCCTCCACCTGAGGCCTTTTCAGATAATTCAGGTAGCACAGCTTCTTCTCTTCTCCAGGAATTGTTTCCTGGTTCTGCAAAAGAAGAAGAGAAATCCTCAACTAGTTCCCAGGGTTCTCAGGACTGTGGGGCTGGGCTGGTAGGTTCCCATCACAGGCAACCCTTTCTTATTCAAAAGGACATTCCTCTCTCTTGAAGAGCAAATGCATATATTCTTTCCCTTCACTAGGTAACAGACTCCGCTGCAGTCCTTACAAGGCAAAAATCTAATTTTGGGGATAGGATAGTAAACTCTGCAGGTCTGCTGAAGTCTGTGAGTCTTTTCATTATTGTAATGAGGAGGATCATCATCTGACCAACAGCTGCTTTTGTACTCTGGTGCATCTTCTCTCACCATATACTTTTGTACCTCTCTTACAGATGCCATAATAATCTAGTTCAAAGGACCCAGCCCTGTTCTCACCAAAGCCCACAAGCCTGGTCTTTCTACCAGTGAGACTAGGCCTCAGTCCAAAATGACTGGAGAGAAGCTTTATTTCTCTCCAGTTGCTCCTCATGCATCTCTCGGGCCATGAGTAATGTGCAACAAGATGAGAAAGCCTGTGTGAAACTTTCCAAGGGAATTTTCTACATTTTAATGACATTAATGAAATTGCTTAACACTTCCAACAGATTTTTCAGTGAACGTTGCTGGGATTTTGATGCCTCTCTGTTTGGGCACTCTGACTTTTCTTCAGTACCAGAAGGCACCTCCCTTAGAAATGGTGCTGAGGGCTCTTAAGAGCATTTGGTCCAACGACTGAACCTTAGCCAAGCAGAAACCTCTCTTGTACAGGTATGGGTAGATGACATTTTTAGGAGGCTCTCTGCACCTCCTCTTCTGTCTGCAGGAAGGGCAAGGGATCAGGAGTGACTGTCCCACAAGCTCTGACATGCCTGCGACATGCCTCCTTTTCCACAGAAATGAAGCTGAAAAACCTAATGATGGTCACACAGGAAGGCTCTGGCTTTCAGCACAGTTGACTTGTTCATCTTGTCCTGCACATTGCTCAGTTTTTGGTCCTTGTATCTGACACAGGGGAGTAATTTATCTCCCTTTTCCTTTACACCTTCTTCCTAATACTCCTCTTCAGCTTGAGACTACTTCGTTAAACTGCAGAATTGGATTAAATGAGCAACCACAGACTTACTCATGTACCTATAACAGCTACTGAAGTGACATTTGGTTTAGTTTTCAGAGCAACAATTTGGGAGTTATTTGGTACAGCATAAGAAGTTCAGATAGGAGATGGGGGAGACTCCCCAAATAGCTGGGGGAGCGTGGTGTTGGGGAAGTTGGGTTGGTGGTCTGGAGATGGCAGCTCCCAACTGGCTTTTCCCCCTGATAGTCCTCATGTTGAGTTTCACCTTGTCACTGGGAAGGAGAGGAACCAGAGTAAAGTTGTATTGGGGAACAAGCAGTGTACTACATTGGGATGAGATCAAGGACAGCAAATTCTTGGCAAAAAATATATGGTGCTAGCATTTTTGTAATTCCAATTTGGTTTTTTAAAAAAGAAATGGCATCATGCTTATAATGTGCCACTCCTGGATTTAAGCATTATTACACTGCCGATGATAACACAAGTTTATCTGTAAAATTCTTTAACTGTGGTTTTTGTTTCCCAGCTTGATTCTTTTTTTTTCTCATCTTGTCTTTGATTGGCTTCCAAAAAAGTTATTAACATGTTGCAAAACAAATACAAGGGGCCGCTGAAGCTTATTAAAAATGGTTTCTTTTGTTCATATCTGGCAGTTGACAAATTGTCTTGTGCTCTATCTTACCTGCTCCCGTGTGAAAGGTTACTCGAGAAAATGGCTGCAAATAAATTGCCATTGAATGTTGTTGAAGACTAAGCATACAGCTTCTCTATTAAGGACCCCTTTTAAAGCTCTCTATTCAGGCTCCCCCCTGCATGTCTCTCTAACACTTGTCTGTTATATTATGTTTGGCACAGAAGGAAACATTAAATAGAAAAGAAACGTCTGACTGTGGTGTTCCTAGACCCTATTATCCCTCTGTCAAATGTCCACATGAGAAGGGTACAATTTTTGTCCATATTGATGATGATTTCTGAAGGTTTTACTAACCATCTTCAGAGTGAATTGCTAGAAACAAATGAAATCGAAAAGCATATTTTTGCAGCTTTGGAAATCTTACTTAAATCAGTGTAATGAGACGCACTCAGTAAAATGTAATTATTCTCACTTCTCCATGTGTCAAAGAAATCAGCAGTATGGTTAGGGAGCGGAGGGTTACAGTGAGCTTGTTATTTTTATACAGAGCCAGATACTGCTTGTGTGTAGTAAATTGTAAATAGTAGATAATGCAGGTTTTATGTGTACTAAATACCCTGCAAGAATTAACGGGGTTGTTACTTCATTAAGGGTTTCACAGAGAGCATAAATGTCAAAAGCAGAGCCCAACTGTTTAAATCACTGGACCATTTCCACCCTCCACCGTGTGTCACAGCTCTGGGACCAGCAGCTTCTGCCGTTGCTATTTCGAGGAGGGTGCAGTTCCTCTGAATTTTCAGAATGATACTGAAACGGCCCCGTGTGAAACACCAAGATAAGGGGTTTGACTCATACTTTTGGGGGCAATGCAAAATGAAGGCGGTTGATCCTTCCGGGTGGAAGAGGTGGTGTAACAGTCCCTTATAAGTAAGGCTGTGTATGCTTCTCTCATTTGTGTTTGAACGGTGTGCGCAGGTGAAAGAGAAGAGATGACGGGAGACCTGGTTACTGTGGTACTAAGCTCAGTAACTCAGTTTAACTCTCAGTGGCATTTTTTATGCCTTAAAAATTTCCCAAGCAAGTATGGATTTGTTGTGGACCTCTTCAGCACAGAGGGCAAATAACAGACCAAACACAAGTTTAAAACTTGTTGGACCAGAGAATATCTTCAGGAAAATAATATTCAGTCTTGAGCAATGGACTGGGGAGCCTGTTACATCCTTGAGCTCGTTGTTCCAGTGGTTAATGGTCAACACTGTAAAAGTGGGGGCCTTTCTCTTGCCAGATTTTTTCATTCTTCGGTATTTTCTCTGTGCACTGCTACACTTCAGAAAAAAAAAAAAGGCAGACCAAGACACATAATCATAGTAATAGTAATAATAATAAAGATGATAAGAAGATGTTGTGGGGAAAGTTACTGGGTGTGATGCCCCTCGTGAAGGTGCTTTAGGGAATGTGTAACTTCAGCCACAGCAGCAGTGGAAGTACTTGTGTTTGTAGCTCAAGTATTTGCAAGATCAGGCTTTATGTGTAAGTACTGAAGCGTAGTTCAGTGGTATGTTGGATGGTGTTCAGAGATTGCTGAAAATGGTGCATTAAATAGCACTTTGAATTGCAAAGTGCTGGTTCAGTTTTGTCTATGAGAATGATAACACTTATTATCTGATTGTTCCCTGTGCAAATCTCACCTCAGGAAAAATTAAATTATGTTTGAATTCAGCTAAAGCAAAGTATATCATTATTTCCTTTCGTTATTAAAAGGGATTTTTACTGTTTGTTTGTTAAAACTGAAGCAGCTGCCATGTTAGAGCCTTAGATGATTTAAAAGCAAATACAGAGGCAGAGCCATTTACAGTACAATTGGCTTGTTTAATGTGATTTAATTCCTCTTCTTGGCTTCGTCATATTACCAAATTATGTTTTCGGCCCCCCTCCCCTTTTTAATTCTTTCTTCTTTTTGTTATCAGCAGAATTGAAGCTGCTTATCAGTAACCACGACAACCAGGATAAATACTTGTTTTAAAGCTGATGCACATTCAACCTGAATGGTCCGCATGACCCAGAACATTCAAGAGGACAGGCAGCATGTGCTCCCTTCTACAATCAATCTTCCCCTTCCCCCCATCTCCATCTGCTTTAGAAAGCTAATAGGGCAGTTTAAAAACCTTTTATATTGGAGTGGTTTTCTGTAGCCATCCATGGGTGTTGGGACATGGGCTGGCCCTTGCTTGTGACCTGATGAGTAAGGGGAGAAGGAAATTTTGGGAGGCAAGAAGACAATTTCATAGCCCAGCTCTGAACTTGGTTGCATCCCCAGCATCAGCTTGGTTTTCCTGCGTTCTTCCAGCTCTCATTGTAACAGTCACCTGCAGTTCAGTGGAAGAGTAAGGCACTGCTTTGCAAACCCTCCATGAAGGGGGAAGATAATCCCAGCCGCGCAGCAGCTAAACGAAAATTAAGGAAATGGCTGGGATTGTGCAGGGCAGGGGGTATGGTTGTGGTGGAAGAGAAGCCTCAGCACAGAGCCCCCGCCTTGTTCATCCCCCATCTCTGGTGGAGGCCAGGCAGGCTGGCTAGGGTGGCCGGAGATGGCCGCTTCCCTTTTGAGGAAACTTAGGAAACTCTGACTTACCCAGAAATCCCCTCGACAAGGATTTCTGCCTGGCTTGTTTGCTCTCTCCCTGGCTCTCTAAGTTGCTTGATGCTGTAGAATAAATCCTTTAAGCTCTCTCCGTCTCAGTTTCTCTTTCTGTGTAATGGGGATAATAATTTTTACTCATCTCCATAAAGCACTTTGAGGCCTGTGGATGGAAGGGTTATATAAAAGCTGGAAATGACGATTGTCAGTCACTCTTCTTTCGAGTCTAGAAACACCTCATAAACCTGCTTCCTAAAGCACAGGAGGATCCTGGGAACACAGGTTAGAAGCTTCAGTTATGAGGAGCTGAATATTGGATTAGGGTTTGAAAAAGGATGTTGAATGTCTGGTCGGAAACTTTTTCAGTATTAAATTCCTTTCGTCTTCTTCAAAAATTGGATTTATGATTCAAATTCAAAGTGATTTAATGAGAAATATTATGGAAGATTTGATTATATGGACATACTGTCAGTCATTGTTCAATATACTCTGTTTTGTCCCCGTTAAGTAGGAGTAGAACAACTCAGATCCAAATCACCAACTGTAAAATGTTCTTCAACCATGTGCTTTAAGTATGAGTTAGATCGTGCTTTTTTCTTTTTTTTTAATGACTGTATTGCTGTTGGGTTGAACAGTAGTTTCAATCTCCAGCAGACTTGTAAGTACTCTCTTTCTTTCAAATGTTAAACTAATCTTAGGAATTCTCTGAATGGCTGATTCTTTTCTGGTGCTGTGACAGAAAACGGAGGGCTGGGGAAGTGGCATGAAATTCTGAGAATTAGCTCTGTCTCCTCCTTGCGAAGGAAGAAGTATCTGATACATGCAGAAAAGCAGTGAGTTTTATTCGGTATGTTGGCAGAAATGGCTTTCACCTTTTGATCAATTTAAAAGTAGTATTAGGCAGGCAAACGTCCACACAAGAATTACAGGCAACTTGTTAACATCATCATTATCTAGTAAACATAAATGTAATCACTGTGTTCCATAGCCTGCAACACGTGTCCTTTGTTCTTGATTGCATTAGCATTCAGATAGAGGGGGATTCTCAAAGCAAGGATGAGTAGCATGGCTTCTGCCAACAATGTGGTATCCCTGTTGTGTTAATAATTTACCCAAATTTATTTAAACCCAAACCCACAGATATCCTGTCCTGTCTCATGGGGTTAAATTGGTGGGCTAAAGCAAGCAGAAATAGTTTTGTGACAATGATGCCAGCTACCAGAACTCCTCAGCTGTTCCTCCTGGCTCACAGCAGCCTAGTGCACAGGAACATGTATCCTGCTGGGACTCGTAGCCTTGTGTCTGTTCTGGGGATTTGGTGTGTGATGAAAGCAAGAGCCAGCCATAGTTCTCCCATGAAGGTTATTTCATTGTGAGAGCCCCATCCTTTCTCTTGTGGAAGTACCCAGAGGTGTAGGTGATGATTGGCATTGCTTCTTGGCCATCCACAGTTATTTGGGCAAGGATTTGGAGGTATTTGTCAGGTTATGACTGGATGGTGATATAGGAAGGTGTTTTCATTGCAAGATTCCACTTAAAAATTTTTAGGTCATAAAGACCCAGTTTCCTCTTCCTCCTCCTGGTTACCCTTTCATTGTTCTGCTGTTTCTGTGGATCTTTGACTTTTTGAGGGATTCAGTTTTTTACATAATTGTGTAGTAAGTTCACTTCTGTCTGCTGGAAAGCTGTGCAATCTCCCCTTGGGATGTTGTTAGAACAGGCAGCTTTGAGATGTGCAGAGCCTGTCTGACCTGCAGTCGTTGGTTTGAAGGGTCAGCTATACACATCTTTGTATTGTCTACACCTGTGTTCTCATGCCCATACTGCAGAAAGTCCTTTCCAAAGGAGTAGAACAGGAAGAGGAAAGCTGGATCCTACTTTAAGAGCTGGAAGAGCCAAGGTCCATTGTCACAGATGAGATCAACCTTTTTTATCTTTATGGCAAGTGTATCTTCCAGGAAGGGGTTTTTTAGCATGCATTTGGACCATTGCTTTGGCATAGAGCGGACTGCGTTGTCACTTAGGGGCGTGCGTTTCATCGCCTAATTTGATCTGCAAGTTAAGCCTCTAGACTAAACTAGTTGCCACTGATGAGGGAGTACTAGCTCCAGAGAGTGAGTTGATCCATGTCATACAAAAGAGCAGGTTGGAAGGAGATGTCTCTGGCTACAGAGGGATCTGCACAACTGTTGTAGATTAAAATGGCATTATTAGATGAAACGAGTCCTATTATGTGTGTTCCAGCGGGTTGCCGAGGACTGGTCTTGGGAGGGCAGTGACACCTGAATGCTGCTCTACGGTAGTCACCAGACATCCCATCTTGGGAGTCACAGCTGTCTTCATTCAGCACAATTAACCCTCACTATCCCCAGTCCCTCCAGACATCTAGAGATGCATCCTCCAATACCTCTATCTGCTCCATATTGATGATATGGTCAAAGCCATGCATACCAGCGATGATAAACCAATTAGGATATGTGCATCCTCTGGGAGGCCCCCTTAGTAACTGGGTGTGATGAAAGAAGGCACAATAGCAATGGCACTGTGTGGGAGAGGAGTCTGACGGACAGAGCCTTGCAACTTCCTTCATTTTCGCTCTGTATTCCAAATAACTCCCTTGCTCAATTTGCTACCCACACACCAAAGCATTGTCCCATTTTATCTGGTTCCCCTGATATTTCCATTGCTTATCTTATGAAGATCTGTGTTAACATTTATCAAAACAAATGGCAAGCATGGGACCTTTTAAGTAGTTTTTTTAGTTAATAAAACCAATCTTCTACTTCTGTTATGTTAAAAGTACATTATCTTTTTATTACAAACTCTCTACAGCTCTGTCTGTTTTCCTTCTTGGCAATTTCATGACTGCTCCAGTTGATTGCTGTATGGAGAATTACAAAATCATTAAGGGTGGGGTTTTACCAGCTGACTTACAGTACAAGCCATTTCTCAAAATAACCACAACAGTGCAATACTGATGTGTAATTTACGTCACAGTATGTTTTTATGAAATAGTTTGTGGCTTATTCATTTAGATTTAGAACTGAATATCTCTTCTCTCACTTTTTAATCAAGCGTTCTTGTTTCTCTTTTTTTTTTTTTTTTTGTTTTACTTTTTAATATTTTCCACTCCTAGGCTTGGCTTGCCTCCAATTTACCAGCTACAGTGAGGAGGAAAAAAATGATTTTTTCTTTTCTTTTTTTTTCCTTCTGCCTGCAGTTTAACTGCAAGTGTGTCTCCCTCTTTGATGTATACATTTTTGTTAACTGCTTCAGAAGAGATGGTAGATTTGTGGTAGACTATATTGCGCAAAGGTAGAACAGAGAATTGATAAAAGAGATGCAAAAGTTTGGAATTTCAAACCATAGCAAGCGAGTGACGTTATTTAGCCTCCTGCTCTAGTACGTTTCCTTTTTTAAAAACGACTTTTCTGTATAATGTCTTGTAATTAGAACAGGAAATCATTGGGTAACTATAAGAAGAATAAGAGCACTTAAACTGAAAAGAAAATTACCTTCCGAGAAATTATATTCACCATTTTTTTTTCCTTTAATTTTTTTTTCCTTCCCTTCACATTATTGTGTTGGTAATGATAGTAACAGATGTACATACTCTTATCTGTATCATTGTTCTGCTTATGTTTTCTGGGGGTAAAAAAAAAAATCATTTTCAGTAATATAAAAAATGAATGGACAGAAAATGGGAAATGCCTAATTGCAAAAAATATTCCATGTCACAACAGAGTAGCAATTAAATTGAAACTTCAATATAATTATCAATAACAGTCGAGCCTGGAAGGGTGCCAGGCGCGTAAAGTTGGTGCTCAGCCTTTATGTGGTTGCTAGGAGCATGGCGAAAAGTATAAAGCTTAGAGAAAGGAATGTCTAATGTAATAAAGTAACAGAAGGTAGTATAAATCATTGTGAGAGCAGTTCATATTGACATTATTTTACTTAAATTGGGTCGAAACTAGACATTTAGTCTTACAAGAGGCACAAATTCATATTTCTTCTGCAGAAATAACTCTGTGCTTTCTGGGAAGAGTGGAGTGTGCTTTCCTAGCACCAGCCTCGTACATATTTGGAATCTTTTAAGCAAAAATCTTTAAATGTTTGTTTCTATTGGCATCCAAATGCATTTGCACTAATACGATTAAAAGAACTAAAGGGCAAAATACTTGGCAGCTTTTACAGTTGAGGTAATTAGGTACAGGAAGGAACATGCATAGTTTTTCCATCAAGCTCTATAAAATCCTGGTGTGAAGGTCTTTTTAAAGAAAAAAATGCTTACTGATGTTGAGAGTAGATTATGGCGGTTAGCAATAACATTATAGGCTGATGTTTTTGAAACAAGCAAACAAAAAGCGAGTTACAGTTTTGTATTTCTCTGCTCTCTCTGTAAATAGTTCTGGCTCTAGATGGATTTGTTAGGAATTCGTGCTTTTAGCAGGCTTTATTTTTTTTTCTTTTGAGGCTCTTAATTGTCTTGCGTTACATATTAAAAATGGTTGTGCTGATTTGAAAAGTCAGTTCTTGCATGGATTCATTGTGTTTGGCATTTCATGCATCTCTTACTTACAAAGACAACTTGAAGAACATGTAATCCAACATAAATGCCAGGCTGTGCCAAATCCCAGCTCTCTTTACCCCTCACAAAGGGAACTGTTGGATTACATCTATGCATATATAGGCAGTGCTCGGAAGGCAGGGGTGGAACCTTGCCTCCTAATTACAGTCTCCCTGTTTTCAGCCCTGAAATATATAAATAAATGAAAAATTGACATTGGAGGGGGTTATTAAAACACGCAATTATGATATAAGCATGGGATTAGAGTAATTTCAGTTGAGCCTTACAAACAGCATACTGTAGGTATTAGCTTTTACTGTGTTCTCTCTGTTGAAGCTAAAATGAGATTCAGAAATACAGCATCTCACTTTTCTAAAATCTGCTAAATATTTTTAGAAATTACATTGTTTTTCTTGATTTTAATGGAACGTGACCTGTGTTTTTATCTCCCATCCTCCTCAGAGTGAACTCTTTCTAATCATATTTATCAAAAATATTCAGTGATATACACTAAGCCCAGCATTAAAAGGCACATGTTACGTTTTGCTGGAAGAAAAATACTTCTTTGGGCTTGCATTTTATTAGGGATTGGTCTACTTTGATTTCTATTTTCTCATGTGGGCGTGGTTGAGAAAAAAAGTCTTTGTTCCAGGAACAGTCTGTTTGTCTTTCACTAAACAAATCTTCAGTTTATTCAGCCTTTGTTCATTCTTAGATTTATCTATTGAACCTGGAGTGAATAAAGAAAGGAAACAAATGCATCATAAAGTACTCACTGGAGTTGCACAAGCGTGTATAAAAGTGATCCTGTAAAAAATGACTTGATTTTAATTTATGCCAGGGGTTTGAGTTAAGCCGTCACTTGTCAGGGATAGAATGTTTGTGTAATTCTGTGCAGGGACTTACAGAACATTTGTCTAGAAACTAATGGTTTACTACAAAGGCACATGGGACATACATTTATATACACCCTGTTTAAAAAGCTGACCACATCCTGGCATAAGAAAAGTGCTGTCAGATCAACAGATTCAGCTCAGCGCTATCTACACAAAGGTATAAAGTAGTAATAACTGTCAGGCAGGCATATATGAAACTCTCGAAGGAGCTAAAGGATGGATCATGTGCTTGTTAATTCCTAGAACAGTTTTCCTGATCTGATTTTTAGAGTTTCCTAATAAAGAAGAGAAAGCCTTATTCCCAGGAGCAATTGGCTCAGTCGTGCTGTTGTGTCGGCTTATGGGATACTTACTTGTTGAAAACAAAGAAAAGCATGACCACATCCTGATTGACCGAAAGAGGTTTTAGGGCCATAAATTTTATTTTCTTAGAAAAGTAATGTCAATGCTGTTTACCAAAATATATTACTCTTACTTTTCTAAACAAATCATTTGATCTCCCCACTTACTTTAAGAGTAGTGGGGAAAGTTCTGAGTTTTTAAAAGTAATGGCATTCAGGAGCTGTGCTTGTAAAAACAGTACTTCCCAAGTCCGTCTGCCGTGTTGATTTTTTTTGCAGCATTGCATTCGTCTGCCGTGATGACATTCTAGGTGATGTATCTGCTTCCAGACACTTTTTAAAATTTAGCCTTTTATGTGTCAATATTTCCATTGTCTCACACGAATCAAGATGCGTTGTGCCGTTGTATTTAGTTGGGGAGAACTGATCTGACATTTCTTTCAATATCTGAAGGGATTTTTACTTTAAGGGTAAGAAAGATGATTTCAGTATTGATAATGGGATTAAATAGTAGACCTTTTGTCTCTGACAGAAGAAATAGCTGAGTTCGTCAGTAATCAGAGTGCAGCAGAAAATGTAAACTGCGTGCTCTCGCTGTGTCCTCATTGGCATGCATGGAAAGCCATGTTCGGTTACCCCACCGGAGGAGATAAATGAGCATAAAAAGAAGTGCTGTTAAGTACTGGCTGCATACCTGCAAATTAATAATTTCTCATGTTTGTGTCTCTGGTTGGTTTTTGGAATTTTTTTTTCCTGTTAGGTTTCCTGCTGGTTATCATATGATGAAATTTGATTGTGATATTTCAAAATCTGCCACCTTTATGCCTAATATCATCTAAAGTCTGGGGGAATGGAAAGGTCTGAGCTCTAGATTGCTTTGTACTTTGAGCCCACATTTCGGCAGTTGGAAATTCATTTGCTCATTGTGCTCTGTAGGTGTTTTATTGAGTCCTGCTGCATTTGCAGTTAATGTGAGGAAAGTTATTTCCACCTGTTGGGGTAGCTTAGCGTCAATGACCAGGTCAGATCAGCCCACCTCCTGGCCCAGGGGCCCTCTGGTAGTTGCCAGTGTCAGATACTTCAAAGGAGAATTAATAGCTGTATGCTCTGGGGCTTGTATACTATTATTTTTAAAAGATGTTAGCTGGTGTAAACATGAGTACAGTAAGGCTGTATAGGGAGCTGAGTAAAAATGACAGATAATATTTCTATCAAAGCAGCCAAGTTGGCAAAGTATAGAGAGCACTTTGATTCAGGCCGTTGGCCAACTTCTGCAGAGCAATGTTTTCTTACTCATCCAGGTAGAGTCCTTGTGGGCAAGCATGGGAGAACTGAACAGAAAGCCAGAAAAGAAGCTGTTTCAATAAACTTTTTAAAATTTTCTAATTTTAACCTTTCTTTCAAAAACTGCTGTGCTATAAAAGATAAGTTTTGAGAAAAGACTGAACCAGCAGGCTATGGTTGAGATGCTTGATGCTTGAGTTACAGTCCTTGTTTTGTATTTTTCTTACATACTAAGAGGTGCTTTTTTTTTTTTTTTTCTTCTCCCAGGTGAGGATGATGAAGATTCAAACCTGCTAATTCTCAGCTACCCACAGTACTGTCGATATCGTTCCATGTTAAAACGCATTCAGGACAAGCCTTCTTCAATACTAACAGACCAGTTTGTTCTAGCCCTGGGAGGCATTGCAGTAACAAGCAAGAACCCCCAAATCTTCTACTGTCGGGATACATTTGATCATCCTACTCTAATAGAAAATGAAAGTATATGTGATGAGTTTGGTAAGTCACATTACAGCTATTTTCTTTTTCTCACAAGTAAAGATATTTTTCTTCTTTTTAAGTGTCCACTGATTTCCATAGGGAAGATGTGATTCTTTGGTGAACCAATGCTGTTTATGTTTGAAATGTTAAGTACCAAGTGTGCTCTTTCCTTTTTGAGGCTTCTTGCCACTAGTGATCTCAGTATTGCAACTTGAGTTGACCACAATCAGCAACGTTACATGGGTAGAGTGTATAGCACAGTTACTCGCTACAAGTGAAAGGATCCCTTGTCTGGATTTGAAATGTATATACTTAAGCGTTCTTCTATAGCCTATGGCTTTCCAGAAGCTTTACGAAGCGTGTTGGGTTTTTTTTAAAGTCGTTGTTGGTGCAATATGCTAACAAATGCAAAACAGGAGAGACTCCCTATGTGTCCCACTGCTCTTGCAGAGCACATATCAACCATGTGTATGCTCCCAGGGCCCTGAACAAATGTCAGCTATAGCTGGTGTGTTTCTGGCCTTCTGGAACATGGGCTTTTTCAGTGAGGGCTTTGCCAGTGCTGGGAGCTTGATTTTGCAAGTACAGAGGCACTTCTGGGATGTGACCTTTTAATTCCAAGGGTGTAGGGGATACTCTGCAACTCAGGAGGAGTATGCAGCCCCTTTCCCCAACCTAGGAGAGAAGGCTGCAAGATTTGACTCCTGATAGCTGCCAGGTGATTTCACACCTTTTTATTTTTTTGTCTGACCGACCCAGGGGCAGCGGATGTGCTGCTGAATCTGTGGCAGAATGCATGTTGTGTACACACCCAGGGTAACTCCAGTAATGGCTCCAGTGTAATTTCTTTAGCAGTGTACCTATGCTGTGAGAATTAAGTTTTATTACCCGTATCACCAGATGGATGAGCGCTGCGGCTAATGCTCACAAAATCTGCTTGCATAGTGGTGGGTACACCTTTGCTGTGTTAGATTCCTGCATCTCTGCAAGGAAGCTCTTGTAGTCTCTTAGAGAATTTCTCATTATGCGTTTAACATATAATAATGGGAGTGAGAGAGAAGAGGTTCAACAGTACCTGTGATGGGAGAATCATCTTCATCAGCTCCTGACAGGCAGGAGAGATCTTTCTCAGGCACTGTCGTTACTGGAGCACATTACTGCTGCAACTACTTTTAATTTTGTGATGTCAAGCTTTTGCAGGATCGTGCCCAAACTGTCAAGTCCACTCACACTCACATAAAACATTACAGGCTTTGAATGAGCTATGAATAAAAGTGCCGGTTGCTCTTAGGATTGGTGGTGGTGAAAAAATGAATGAAATGCCCTGGAAGTTTGGTCCAACAACATAATAGTATCATGTTGATTTTTATTTACTCTGAGCTCCAGCTCAGAATATAAAGTTCAATTTTAATTGACTATCCTGCTTATATGGGAAAGGTTATTTTAGGCTTGAAGGCGTTTGATGAGCGCACCATCTGCTTTCTGTGGAGTATTTTATTCAGGGTCACTCCTTGATTACAGGTTTGTTGAAATAGTTGGATCCATAATGTAAGTATATCATGGAATATTAGTAATAGATGAATCAGAGATGTGGAGTGATGCAGAAACTACGCTTAGTGAACCATAGCAAGTGCTTTGTTCAGTCTCTGAAAGCTAACTAAGCCATTCTCTTGACCTTTGCGAGACAATTATCTCGTTATCAAACCAGAATCACAGAAATCTTAGCCATAGAAATTAATAATGTGTATTTAAAATTTAGTTTGGTGTAAGAACCAGATTTTTTTTAATGCCTATAAAACAAAAAAAAAAAATGCTACTCTTTAGAAGTATTTCTTATGAAAATAATGATGTGGTAAAATTTGCAAGCCCTGCTGTGTTAGGAAGAAAAAAAATGGCCAATGTATGGTTCTGTTTCTGTGGTGCAAAATGTATGGTGTCAATTATACTACCTTTGTTGAAGGCAACAGGCAAAGTGCTATTTTTCCTTTTCTTTGCTAGCAGGACAATAAAATGTACAACACTTCGTTATACAAACAGTTTACATTGATATCATGTAGATTGATGTCACATGTGGAAAGTGATGACTGCTAAAGCTAAACAGAGGCAGGGTGGTACAGTAGATAAATGGATTACTCTAAGGCACTGGTATTTATCAGTCAAATCTGAGGAGAGACCAGATTACAGAAATGTGACTAAAATTCTTAAAAGGTGTCTATAAGGAGATCCAGACACCTTTAATTTGAAGGGTTTGGTTATTTCTTACCTTGTAAATGAAAGAAGTGTGCAGAAAAATAAGATAGGAACGTGTATTTCCCCATCACCTGAAATTCTCCAAACTCTAAAGCATGTACAAAATTTGGGAAATATGATCTACTAATATCTTTATGTGAGAACTGCTGGCTTCTGATACGGATGCCAGGTCTTCTTCAGAAACATTGCTGTTTGGGAAAGTGTTACATGTTCTCTGAGCGTTGGAGTACTGTGCGACAGATAGAACATGTCACAAGTGAAGCGCCTTTGCAAAGAGCCCCATTCACTGCAGCGTGTAAGCTGTTGTCCTTGTTAGGCAGTTTTCATACAGAAAAAAAAAAATAAATTCCAGGAAGTATTCTCTCTACTTTTATTATACATTTTTAACAAAAAACATTTTATTCAGTTCTGACTGCTTCTCATCCTCCCCCTTTTCTTCCCCATTCTATAGGGGTTAACAAAAACTAAATAAAGCAGGAAACGAGGAAGAAAAGTTTTTTGACAATAAATAATGTTGTTTTGGTGTAGGGTTTTTTTTCTTACGTAGAAAAGGTATGTAAATGCTGTCAGCTTCTGCAGATGTGGCTGGAAGAGATGCTTCGGGCAGTCTCATGTGGATGGCCGCTCTATTTCCATAGAGCTCCTGTACAGGCTAGGCTGTGGTAAGCTTACTCTCCAGCTTCAGCATGGGCTACCACAGCCAGGACCTGCTGCCAACACTGTGGCTACCTGTCTCTGCCTCCGTCCTGCCTGTCCACTACTGTATGACATTGTACCCAAGTGGTTTGAGCAGGGATATTCAGGACTCATTTTCTTGGAGAGTCCTTTTCTGATTCTCCTCGAGCTTGGTTCAGTGTGACACAGTGTCCTATTCAGGAGGCCGCTGGATAAAGAGGCTCCTGAGGAATCAGCCCGGCAGCTGGAAGGTTCAAACATTTGCATCTATTTCTTTTCAGCCTCCCAGGGAAGGACTTGCTCTCCATTTATAGGGGAAAGACTGCTGTGAGTAGGAAGTCTGCTCCCATTCTTGTTGATATAACTACTGATTAGTTAATCTGACTGCCTCAGAGGTTCCCCTTCAGAATGCAGATAGACTCAAAAGCTTGCTTCAGTTCAGAAAGCTGAAGACACAAGCCACACTTGGATGTCTGGATCACCGAAGTTCATGTATATGACCACAGTCAGACTTCTCCTGAAGAAGGAGCAAGGAGGGGTCCTCACCAGCATGAAACAGTGTGGGTGGGTAGTGAAACGCTGGTGTTGCTGGTAAGGAATAAGAAATGTGGGGTTTTGAATGTGCACAGGAGGCTGGTCAAACCGAAGCAAAAAAGCTTGAGCCCTGCCTGGTGGTGCCACCAAGCTGTGCAGTTTTGCAGGTGGCACTGAGCAAGGGCCCTGAGGAGACTTCAGGCTGGACCCAGGCAGCAGTGGCAGCAGAGTCCCTGCCATGATCCCACGAGCTCTTTTTGCCTGCCTGGGGGAGGGACCAGCTGGACGCAGCAGAGTGAGCAAACAGGATCAGTTCTCTTCATGGCCTCGTTTTATTTCTCTGTCCAGACTAGACTTCACCTACGCATTTCTGTATCTAACTGCTCTTACTAATTGGCACATGGAAAAAGCCAAAACCTTATTTCCTCATTCCTGTGCTCCCTTAAAGTAAAAATAATATGAACTGGCTTTACAATTCATTTCTCTTCAACTTGATGTCATTGGTAAAGACATTTTTCAAAATCTTTTTAATTTATCAGCCTGTAGGCTTACTGTTATTTAATAACTTTTGTAAATGCATATAATTTACTAGCATTTGCTATGTGGTCGTATATGCTACAAGAGAGGAGGAATGAAAAAATAGGGATTCTAATAGTTTTTGTTATAGACTGAAGAGATCTAGCTGGAGGCAAAGCTGCCTGTGCAGTGTCCAGAAGGTGTATCTGAGGGTCACTGGGCAGAAATCAGTGTGCAGTTGTTGCCAGAGCAGCACTCATCCTCAGCATTTGCTTGTTTGAAGGAGGTGGCTTGGCCTTCTACCAGACTCATGCCTGCTCTACCGCATGGAGTGACTTCCATCGATGAGCATGGATCCTTTCCCAAACCAGTTGTGGGCTTGTATTGCCAAATGCACATGGGCCCTTGCAGCAAGGGAGCAGAGAGATGTCTGTCAGGATGACTTCCACCTTCTCCAGGGTTGGGGACTCAGCAGGAACAGAAGCACAGCTTAGAAGCAGGAGGGTCAGGTGCTTGGGTGATGGTGGATTTCTACTGCTCCATCAGCTTCACCAGGTGAAAATCTTGCACAGAAGGATTTGTCATAGTGCTTTGCTAGATAGATATTATAAATCCTGACTGCTAAGGATGAACCAGAAGTCTTATTTTCATTTTGTGAGCAAGGGGTTGCTTTTTCTGTAAGCAGGACTGTGAGAGAAAACTGAATTCCTTTATTTCTTCTCAATTTTTAAAATCGATTTGATAAATTTTAAGTCATTCTGGATTATTTTTATAGCATGCTGGTTCCAGTATGCCATTAAACAAGTTGTTTGGTTCCTGCGGTACTGTGAACACTTGCTCACCCCCAAAAGCAGGTTAGCAGGTTGAAAGTTTTATTTTTTGTGTGTAAAGGACCATTTTTTATAAAACATTTCATGCCAAAACCTGAGAACTACATCCTGCTGTGGTATTAATATCATTTTTTCTTTGAAAAATGAATCTTCTTTGTTTTAACATAACATAAGCAGAGGGAAACTGCTCGTTGGAAAAAGAAAAAAGATGTGCAAATGACATTGCAGGACCCTCTTCCCCTCCCCAAATGATATGTTGCTTGTATTGGGGAAAAATCATCTTCTTTAAAATCTAAACCTTCAACTCGTATCTCCCTGTAAAACAATGCAGAAAATCAATTCTTTCACTTCCAGGGTTGGCAGGGAGTGGTGAGGAGTGAGGGATGACTTACCCGTTCTCCCAGCCGCTGAGGTTTCTGAGCCAACAATTTCAGAGGGATTCACCTTCTGTCTTGTCATTGACCAAGGAAGCCATGGCAGGACTTTTTAGGGATAGGTCATGTGCCAGCAAGAATATGTAAGATGAAAGCTAATGACTTCAGGGTATAGAGCGATACCATTACTCCTAGTATAGCTGAAATTTGGTCTTTGCTTTTGTTATACATCTCAGTTTACAGAAATTTGTAACTCATAGATAAAAATCAGTTGTTTAGGGGAAAAATACAACAAAACAAAAACTTGGCAGAGAATGAAACTTAAAAAAAAAAAAAAAAGAAAAGAAAAAACAAAGAAGAATGTTAGAATGTTTCCAGTCTAGATGAAATACAGTTTTCCTGTTGGTGACTTTATTTGTGTTAGTCAAAGCTGGCTTCTCTTTTTAAACCACCTCTAGTTAAAAAATTGTACATAGGCCTCAAAGGGTGGGTTTTAAATGTTTTTCCGCTGACGTAAAATATCAGCATTATTACTATTGACTGTTTTGGCTACCTGCAGGATAATTTCCATCAGTGAAATTTAGAAAACCCTGAAGTTTCCAGTTAAATGCTTTGGGCTGCTTTGTTTTAATATAAATGTGACGTTAGAGTGGGATGGGTGTTAGTGGTCCTCTGCTAAGACTAGGAGATAAAAGCATTTAGAAATGCGATAGGAAGGGTGTGGAGGCTTTTTGTTAGAGTGGATACTGAGACCTCCTTAGATGGAGCTTTATGGTGGCATCTCCAACAGTCTGAAAAATATGCAAATCTTTTCCAAGGTCCTGGGCAGAGTAGCCTAGCTAAATATTTCAAATTTTAAGTCTCTCAAAACCAAAACAGGACATAGCTGGAGGGGAAGTAGTGATTAATGCATAATAGTGCTACGTACAATATAGATAAATGTACATTTCCTCTTCCCTCCCACTCTACCTCTGCAAACCTGAGCTTTTAGGTTG
This sequence comes from Nycticryphes semicollaris, assembly GCA_013400055.1. Lineage (NCBI taxonomy): Eukaryota > Metazoa > Chordata > Aves > Charadriiformes > Rostratulidae > Nycticryphes > Nycticryphes semicollaris. The sequence continues at coordinate 441,483 of VXBJ01005110.1, forward strand.
AAAAAAACAATCTGGAAATGTTCTGGATTCTGGTCAGACTTCTTTCTTATTTTGTTAATTCAACTGTAGAGTAAGATATTAATGATCCCCAGATGTTGTTTATAATGATTGATTTTTCAGTTGTGAAAAAATACTCTCAGTTTTTTTAAACAATTGATATTTTCTAGTGTGCTCTGCCGTGTTTGAATAAAATGTCTGAAGGCAGAGCTGTTTATCTGCCCAACATAATTGCTTCTGTTAAGTGATTTCTTCATTCTTAACATTTTTAGCTCTAATTGCTTTTCCCCATACATCTAAAAATAAATATTTGCAAGTTTTGCATTCTGTCACTCACTGAAATGCATAAAATATTTGTATACTCAAAGCAAAAAGGCAATGATAAGGGGTCACATTCTGTCTCACTTAGTGGCGTAAATCCAAAATAATTCGATCCACTTCAATGGCTGCTACTCAATATTTTCACCAGTTAACCAAGGGCAGAATTTCATCCAATGTTAACAGCAAGCTGTTAAGTGAACATAAGTAATGTGTGGTAAAGTAAGATAAAATACCTTCCTGTCTGAAAGAACTTCAATAGAAACAAATGCTGTTAGCTTCTACTTTTTTTTTTTGTTGGTACATTTTCACTAGCAACCATAGCAGTAATGGGGCTAAATATTAAGACAGATTATTTTTCATTTTATAATCAAAGCTCCTTTATGGTGAACATCTACAGAATCACTGATTTTATTCGAGTTGTATATTCCCGCTGACCTCAGGAAGGCAACAGATGCTGAGTGGAAGGGAAGGTGCTGCCTGAAAAGCTACTTTTGCCCATTTCCTTTGGCCCCTTGGCATCACTCCTCAGCCAGGGTTGTTGGTGCCTGGCTGTCCTGCACGGAGGAGCAAGGAGGCTGCCCAGAAGCTCACAGTGGCTGGCTGGCACCTCTGCAAGAACACAGCTCCCGTAGTGAGGTACTTAGGAAACTAGTGTGGCTTCGTTCTTCTTTGGGTGCCCTTGAGCCATAGTCTGGGAGAAAGAGGTGCTTACACTGTGTCAGGGCTCTAAAACATTGGGTGGCCAGTATGGCCTTCATGCTGGAACATCTGAGGCTGTGGGGCTCTCACGGGATGGGTGGTAAGATATCCTCCCTCCTCCAAGCGCCTGTGGCAGACCCGAGAGCTTGGGCGTGCCAACTTCCAGTCTGGCACTTTTAAGTTCTTCTCCTTTTTAATATTTAATTGAAGAGTGATTACGTGATGGTATTGTGGGGTTTACATGTTTTATCAGCTAGACTTTGGCAGAGAATTAATGTGTAGTTCCAGCAAACAAAGGGTTAGCGGGTGAGCTATTCTTCTTTGCCTGATAAATGTAACTTATCACATGGATTTTGTCATCTATTACACATGCGTCTGTTTCATTGGTGTCTGTTCACTAAGTGATTGTAGATATAAATGACTAATTCCTTCTATATAAGACTTCCCACTCAATGCCTAGTTTTATGATTCAGCTATCAAAATCACTTTTAGTCATTATAGCGAGCAGTAAGGCAAGCTGTGTTCATTGTGAGTGTAAGCCATGTCCATCATGCATGTTCTCATTTTTGGAGCCACCTTATTTCTTTTCTTTGTGCCATATGCCTTCATTAGCGCATCCTCATGTGAATGCTCCCTGTGTTTCAGTGCCTCTCTTGGACCACTGGGTCTGCCCGGACTCTTGAGCTTTGTGTCAGGAGAGCTGTCAGTCCACTGGTGTCCCAAGCAGTGTCCCCAGTGTGCCAGAGCCAGAATCAGGGGAGACCTTTGCTGCCAGGGAAGGGCTGTTCCTGTGCCTGTACAATGGAAAGAAAAGTGGTTTATGTCAGAATATGGCCACATTCTTCTGATTAAAGCCACTCAAAAAAAGACAACATTGTAATATTTTCCAATGACTGTTTATCATGAATTACGTCAGCCTTAGTTTAAATTGCTATTATTTCTCCTTAATGCTTCTTGGTGCCTGCATAATTTACAGCATTGGCAGCTGCGGGACTATGAAATAACCTTTCACAACCACCATACAATAGTAAAGAACATGAAGTTTTTGTTGTTAATTATTATGGGTCTCCTTTAACTTTTTTACAAAGTGACATAAAATATTGTTGAGGTATTTATGGTTAAAGCTACTTTTACATGGATCTATTTTGCTTCTGGCTAGTTCTTAACTAAAGCAGTCATTTGTGGTTATTATGCCTTGGGAGATATTATGTCAGAACTGGTTTAAGAGTATTATTATGTATCACATGTCATATATTACATGTCAGCACTTGAGGCCGTCTTTCAATAAAAACAAATGTAATTTTAGTTAATGGTCTTTTAGGTATAGGCCATTTGTAAACTTACCTGAGTTCATTTGAAGGTATACTAAAAAGCTTTGTTCTCCCAGAGTGCACTTGAGTAATTTCATTTTGGCTTCAGATAGAATTTCCAAAATATTTGTCATTATTTCAAGCGGAGGGTGCTGCCTCTAAAAAGCAAATAGTTTCCCAATACCGAGGTTAATGTACACATTTTAAGGAGCTGTAACTGTTACTCATTACTTTGTTTACTTTTCCCCCCTTCAGAGCTCACGCTTCCCAGGTTCCCTACTGGTCAGGCTGATAGTAGTATCCCAGGCAACTAAGCCACCTAATGATGATAGTTCACTGTGCCGCTTAAATGAATAGCTTATACCTTCTAGATAATCCATGGGTGAAGGGAGGTAATAAATTAAAGGTTGCAGGCAAGTTTTAGGTTTCCTTGAAGTTTCATTTCAAATCTGGAAAATGCAAACTTACACAAAGCAAACTTTGAATTAATATGTCATTCCCCTTGGTTCCAAATACTGTGCATAATTTCCAGTACTTACTTATTTAGAGCAAGAAATGAAGCATATAGGGTGTGCCAAAAAGTTTACAAAAAATGAAAACACATAAATGACTCGTGAGCTTTTTCTGGTTTTTGTTCTTAATGTGTAGTTAGTTAGTTACTGCTACGTGTGGGGAAAAAAAAAAGAAAAAAAAAAAAGAAAAAAAAGCATGATTTCTCTCCCCTCCATCTATGTGTGAGATGATCAAAGCCTCTATTTGTCTCTAGTTACATTTTACTCCATGGGACTACTGGTTTTGGTGACTCTATTGTAAAGAATGGAAACCCTGCTGGGCAAAAAAATCAGTCTCTATCTCCCTACAAATGCTCAGGCTGAAGATGTGAAGATGCAATCGTGAAATCTAAAAAGCAAGCAAAGAGCACGGTGAGCATTTTGTGTTGCTAAGTTGGAATTTAATAACAGCAACATAAAATGCAGCTAAACTTGCCTGAATGCTGTGAGATTTTTTTTTTTTATTTTATTTTTAATATTAGGGAGCATGCTTGATTTCCCTGGAAATGAGTGAGCAATCTGAATTTAGAATTGTTTGGTGGGGGAGGGGGCATTTTGTTCTCTTTTTTAATTAAAGGCATTTCACAAGCCGATTGCAAGTGAAAGGAGAATCTATCATTATGTAAGAATGTAGGAAACTTTTCCATTTAATGAATGAATATTAGGTATTTTTGGAGCAGATAAAAGATGGTAAAAGAGGGAGACAGAGCTGACAACTTGGAGATTTTAATAAAGATTGAAGTTAGTAGTGAAAGGTCAAAGTACCATTTGTTGAGCCCCTGCTTCTGGCGTGGTTTCAAAGCTCCCACTGCTGACTGGGGGGCTGTGATGTGTGTTAATGAACAGTTGTGGCACTTAACTGAGATCATGGGTTGGTCACATGAATATATATAAAAGATATGAGTGAAGATTTTTCTTCCTCCCCCCCCGCCCTTTGCTGCAGTTTGGCTGTTGGAAGGACTGAACAATTAAAAGAAATGTTTGAAATGTTTGAACACCGCATTAAGTCCCCTAGTCTGCAAGGAAAATGAGCTATGAATAATAGAATACTGCTCTAGTTAAATATAGTTATTCAAAATTGTTTTTAGCTACAGATGTTATGCCATTTTAGAAACTTAGACTAAATAATGTCAGATCTTGTTTGCTTTTTTAGTATGTTATTCATTTATTGGGAAATTCAAAATTTAAAACAGCTGGGAAAGGGTTTGGTGTTCACTAAGTAATCTTTAAAATGTGTACATTTCAGACTTACTCTTATAGAGCTGTTTAGAAATGACTGAATTGTATATTATAGTTATAAATTTCTGTAAACATGCTCTACCAAGTAGACAGGGAAAAATGAAATGGGAAAATGAGATAATTCTGGAGCCAAATTTTATGTATTACAAACTTGATAAAACAACAAATGGCTTTCTCAGTTTAAATAATTTTTAACTTTCCAGGAACATGCATGGGTGTTATGAACACTATGGCTTAAATAGCAGCAGAAAATAATGTTCATTCTCCTTTAATTCTGCCTTTGATGTTTATGTCAAAACGAAGGAGTTAATTTATCTAAGAGTTTCACTGCATGAGTTGGACTGTACAAAACCAATCATGTAGAAATAATAGACTACCATTGGAAGTGCTGTACTATTGCAGTTTTAATAGCTCTTCAGTTCTGCTCAACAATTAGTCCATACATTTTATAGCTGTGTCTTTAAGAAACTGGCACACTCAGCAAAATCACAGTAATTGGGAGATGATGCAATGTGGAGAGAAATCAGAGGAAGAAAATTAATTGAAAAATAGTGTTTTGTTCGGGTTTGCGTTTGTTTGCTTTTAAAATTTTAAACACTGCGGTAGTAATTACTAGTGGGTGAGACTTCTGCACAATTTAAATTCCACGTGGCTGGGTTTTTGTGAATTTGTTTTTAAATCAAATTGCAAAAGAGGGAAAATAGGGCATTAAAATTGTTGGTATAGTTTTCTGTGTCTGAAATCTAGTGAAGGGTGATCCAGAGGAGGGGTTTTCCCCTCTATTGACAACAGCGTTGTGTGAGCTGTCCTTATCTGTCAGCTTCTTCGTAAACCTGATCAGAGAGATCACAGACAGTATGTGAATTAGTTTATCGTTTGCACAAACAGCTAAAGAGACCTCAGCAATCTCGTTTTGCTTTTGTCCACTGGAGAAGGTACTGATGTGTTATGGTATAAGCATCCATCTTCCCAGCCATAGCCAGTGGATGCTGGTGGTTTCTTTGTAGGATGTTTGTTTTTTTTTTTTTTTTAATGTACAAGTACAGAATAAGAAAGCAAATTTAAAAAAAAAGTGTTGCTTCTCAGTTTATCAATGACAATTAGGATATTTTAATGTGTTTTAATTGATTTAGTGTTCATTATGGGCCAAAAGCCAGTGAAGTAGTGAGAGTTTGTATTTTAGATGAAGTTCAGGCCTTGGTGTCATATAGAGCTGTATCTTGGTCTTTTAGTGATCAGACAAGCCTTGTGCCTCAGGGCTGCTGTGTTGGTCTTAATGTCATAAATTACTTGAGGGTAATGGTAGATAACCAACTGACTAGAGTAGGAGAGCAAACCTGGTTCTTAGATGAATAAGCAGGGGAACAGGGAGAAGAAATAGGGAGGTGTTACTACTGCTCCATATAATGCTAGAGGAAATCATTATCAAACCTCCTAAGAGCTTACATCTTGGGTAAGTCATTCAAATGATAATGGTTTTCTGCAAAAAGGGTGATACAATTTCATGGGATAACTGCACTACTAACACTTAAATGTATTTTTCTGAACTATGAGCTGCAGAGGAACATGGAAGAGCAGAAAGGCTTCATTAGAGAGATTTTTTTTCCCCACTTGCACCTTTGTGCCCAATTCTGATCCTTGTGCTTTGCAAATCACATTGAAATACTGGACAGGCTTATAGGAAGGACCCAAGGAACAATTTGTGTCATGGAAAACTCTTGCCTTCAAGTGAAAGACTAAACAATGTCAATCCATTAAGTGCATGGAGGAGAAAACTAAGAAGGGACCCTCTTAGTACCTCCCTGAGGAGAAGACTTGTGACGGTAGAGGCCTCTGTAATTTGGCAGCCAGACACATAGCAGGACCCTGTGCTTCAAAGTGGAAGCAGATAAATTAATGCTGAAACTAAGGCACAATTATCTAGCAGCTAGGGGTAATTAACCATGGGAACAACTTAGCTAGGAGTAACATAGATTCTTTGTTACTTGAATCTTTTAAATTAAGACTGCTTTCTAAAAGACATGATCCTTACTCACACAAGAGATACTGGCTTCGTCCAGTGGTCACTCTGATGTTGTATAGACAGTATTTGTAGAAAGTAAACAATTCCTTCTGGCCTTGAAAAATTACTGTATTAATATATGTCATTTGTAGCATCTAGACCAGTAAAGGCTAGATTGTGCTGGATTTTGTGTCCATTATACAATAAGGCAGACCGTCCTAAAATTTGCTTACACACTTAAGTAGACAAGGCAAAGCTTTGAATCTGCTTGGTGGAGCAACAGCTGAGGAATAGGGTTATGCAGGAAGCTGGTGCTTTACAAGCTAAATGTCAGTGTCTTCACTGTCCACCTTGGTGGCTGTTGGTACCCCACATTCTCTTTGTTCTCCATCCACTAGAAGCAGTTGCCCGTCTCAAAGCCCCAGCTGGACAGGGTGGTCCACTGCTGTGGTCTCTGGGGACTTATCAGTCCTTTGCCTGGTCTCTGCTGGGGTTATCTGCTCAGGGAGAATTGGAGCTGGTGCATTTTAGGCCACTTTAGTAACACCTACAAAGGGCTGTCTCCTGAGTTGAAGTATGGAAAATGTAACTCAGTAGCATCTCATTTAAATGTGCAGCAACAGACTGCGCAATCGTCTACAGACTTCTGTACTGACTTTGTGAGTCTTCCCTGATGGGTCCTTCACAGACATCTCCAGTCACCTTACATTTTTGCATAATAGCTTTAAAGAGCATGTTAATTAAAAAGCAGGTGTTAGCAACAAGTGAGTAATGGAAGAGAAGAATTTTATTTGAAATCAGCAGTTTCTGCCCACAGAAAGGGTAAGGGAATATGTGAAAAGGGTAATGGTGATCATCCTGCTAACATGGATGACATTCGCAAAGGCTGGTGCTTCAACAGAGAGGTACTGTGCAGCCTTCCAGTTCTGTCATCATCCTCCTATGTTTCACTCTGGATTTGCAACTCTAGTAGAAGTTACGCTCCCAGTGAAAACAGTTTTTTGCTGTGGAGTGGCATGTTTACTTTAACTAGGTGTTGATGATTCTACTTCTCACTTCGTTGATTAAATAAGTCACTTCATCCTCATCCTAAAGTCTTAGAAACCTCAGCTGAACTTTGCCTGCGTCGCATTATTTTCACAGAGGTAGAGCACAAGTTTGAAAAATGGAAAAGATTATTCCCAGGGTCTTTAGAAGCTCTTAGCTCAGAATACCATGTTCAAAATTAGCAGTGTAGTTGCCCTCACACTTTTATAGCATCCTGATTTTGCAATGAACCATAATCATTTGACTGATTTGCCAAAAAAATGATGGTTCTTCAAGGTTTTTTTGGTATTGGTTGTTTTGAAAGGCAGCCTGTAATTAGGATGAATACATGTACATTGTGAATGTTTAGTTATGGTAGAGATGGGTTTGTTATAAAACAAAAAGAAAAAAACAACCCAAAAATTACCTAGCTGCAAATCCTTGCAGTTGTTTAGTTTAGAAGCTTAAGTCAATTTATGGAAGTCTGTGTTTACTGTCTTTAGAGCTTGATCATGACATTGGAATGTATTTTGGAAAAAAAGACCCTATAAAATGAAATCCACATTTATGGGTAAGGAGCACGAAGCACTTAGGATCAGCAGTGAGACTACAGTATCTCTTTGAAGTGTGGTGAAGAGGAGTACTTGCCCAATGCCATTTTGGGTTTAGAAGGCAGTGAATTGATACACTCAGTAAGTTCTAACACTGTGTAACAGCAGCTGGACCCAGTGCCATTAATTTCATGCAAATGTGCTCTGTGATATCCCAATGACAGCAGTCAGAAGATAAAACTAGATCTGAAGCACTTCATTTAAAATAAAACTTTATAATAAAGTCAGGTCTTCTAAGACGCTTCTTTTGTGCTGCGCTGCATGTGAGTAATGTCAGTGACTCATCTAGCCTCTGACATACTGTAGCCACCAACATTCCCAGCCGCGAGTGTTGCCCTTCATAAAGGAAATATCCTATTTTTGGTATGGCAGTGTCCTCAGTTTTAAAGAATTTTCCTCTTTTAAAGTGCTCAGACAATTAATGCCTCATGCATGTATTCAACAATAGTTGCTTAGCAACCATCAGAAATATTCGGGAGAGCAAAGGAAACCGAGATGAATGAGCAGAAACATCAGCCCCCATTTCAGGTGAGCTGGAGAAGGCATCAGGGCTGCGCTGACTGTTGGGTTCTAAGGATGAATATCCATGAAAATTGGGCTATCCAGAAGTAGCAAATTTGAGCTCCAACTTGCACTTCAGTTAGATGCAGAGATGAGAGGAGTTGCACGGCCAGAAGCAGTTGCAGGAGGTTGCAGTCGGTTGGGCTTTCTTAGTTTCAGAATTCTACATCAAAACAAAGTAACAAAGGTTAAATTATAGAAAGGCAATGAACACTTCTTAATGCCTGAGCAAAGTTTTACCACCTTGTGTTGTATTCCACCTGCAGCTAGAGAATTGGTGAAGTTCCTCTGGTGGAGGTTTTTGGACATGGGTCTGAGCGCCAGGCTTGAGTCAAAGCGCTTTTGCATGGGACTTGGCCCCATCCTTTCTCTTGCATTGCCTCCTGGTTCCTGCTTCTTCTCACTTTGCATTTTAATTCTGGCATAACTTTTACCTTGCAGGAGGTTTTCTCACTCATCTAAGTCAAGTCCTTGATGCCTTTTTTAGCACTGGAAGATGCCATTTGGGTGAAATGGAAATCTTTTCCACAGAACTCCCCACGGTTGCTGTATGTCTCTCTGGATTTTGGTCTTTATTGCCTTTTTTTTTTTTCCCTTTAGAAAGGTTGAAACGAAATGTTTGGTCTAGAGTTGGAAAGATGAACTTTGTCATGCTGGGTTTACATACTCTTGGGGACAACTTTGCCACAGCAATGCCTGTGCGGCCATGTCCTGTGCCCGTCCCTTTCTCCAGATGAGGTCTGGTGCTGCTCCCCCGTCTCCCCTGGTGGTTGTACCATCGCAGCAGCTCAGGACACTCAGTGCTCGGTGCTCAACTGGTGAAGTGTGGGAGCACAGGGCCCTGGGACCCACAGTTCAGTGGGACTCAATTTAATGTCAAAACCATTTGAGACAAAAGAGTTCTGATCTGTAGAAGTATTTTCAGCCAGTTTCTTTTCATTAGGCACATTAAAATTAAAGAGCCTGATAGCTGCCTATTAGTGTTGCTCAGAACATTTTTGACTGCCTGCCCCGATTTGATGAAAATGATGAAATTCTGGCATTTTCCTGTTGGATAGAAAAATCGGATTTATGACCATCTCTACTTCAAAGGTAAAGGTTAAGAGCAAGATTATGATCTTCTTTCCACTCATGTAAATCTACAGGAGTCAATTACTTGGGATTGACAGTGATGTGATTTAGATTGGAATCTGGCATTAAAGCTTTTTGGGGTTTACTCCTACACCCATTGACTTCAGTGCCACTTGACTGCTGACTCTTTTCTTTTGGTATGTGGTGATGGTATTTTCATGTGGAAGTGCTTCAGGGGCCCCACATAAAACATTGGTTCACTAGCTTTAGTGTTGTTTTATTTTTTTAGATTAGATGTTAAAATGTTGAAATCACAATATGTAGGGGGTGATCAGGAAGTAGCAGACACACATTGCTAATCAGAATAATGTGATTTTTGTGGTTGATATCTCATGACTTAGAGCTGAAAAATACCCCTTATGTATCTTGGAGGTCTGAGGCTTTTACTCTTTGTGATTATAAAAGGCATTTATTTCTGGCCTTGATGGTTGATGAGCTATCAAACTTAAAATATGCCATGATCCTATAGTCTGGTAGTGCTTTCTGGCACTGGCCAGTGACTAAATATAGCCAGTTTTGAACTGCTGTGATAAACCTGGAAATAATGTTCAGCAGAAAATTCTCAGACAATTCCATAGACAAATGTGGAATATGAAATTACTTTTCTGGATCGCATCTGGCTTGTACTGTATATGCTTTTGTGCCCTCTCTCTTTTATCCCCATGTTTTCCAACTGCTATCCTACAAATGTCTTGTGGTACAGATAAATCTTAACTGAAGTATCTCAGTGGTTCATGTTGGTTCATGCTAAAGCAACAAATAGCATAAAGGATTTTTAAACCCCAGCTATTTCAAGCATTCCTTTTGGCTTTGTAAACCATTTTGCCTTGTTTTTACAAAAAGAAGGTACATTTAAAAAAAAGCATGTTTTCAAAAATCAGTGATTGTCTTCAAACGAACGTAGTCCAGGAACATGCAGATTCTTGCATTTTATTATGGGATTAGTGGTATTCATCTGTCATGCATAATGTGAAGGTAATATTCAGAGGAGGAAGACAGTCTTTTTGAAAGGATTTTTTTCTTTTTTTTTTTTCTTT
>VXBJ01005110.1:452022-477374 GCA_013400055.1 Nycticryphes semicollaris
CTTTTTTTTTTTTTTTTTTAAGCTCATATACTTCTGCCAGGCTGTGTTTAATTTCAAGATGGTGTCTTTGCTAGAAAGATAATAAAATGTAATGTCTTCCACAACCTCTTCATATGCATGACTGCATAAAGCTTGTGTAACAGTTTATTATTATAAAATTAGTATAGCATAGCATAGAGCAAACTGGGCCCCTGGCCAGATGAACTAGACAATGAATAGTTATATAAGGTTTTGAAGCACATGTATTAGAACACAAGCGCCCTGTATTTTCTTCTCAATTGTCTGCTGTTTGTTAATGTTTCCCTTTCAACGTGATTGCATCTCAATTTAATAGCACTTGCCATTTCAGGGTTTACTGTGCCAGCGCTTGCATAGTTACATCCCCTCTGTGCTGCAAAGCCTGCATGTATATTAAAACTGAACTAGGCATGGTTAGCTAATGGGTACTTCGAGAGATATGCACTTATAGAATTAAGTGATGTATGTAATTGTTAATTTTGTGTTAACAAGTTTGAAAAATGTGTTTCACCAATAATTGTAATGCTCCGTTCTGTGCAAAGTGTGACATTTTAATTCTTGTTGAGCAGTTTCCTACCTCTGCTCTGTATTTTCATGGCAGGGTATTATTTTGCAATCAAGATAAAAGCATTATTTATTAAAGTTCTAAAATATTACATTACTGGAAGTTTTAAGCTGCAGATCAATCTCCTGTTTCATAAAAGCATTTCATTGATTTTTATTTTTTTTTAATTGGTCTTCGAATTTAAACATAAGTTCCACATTACGGATTGCGTATAATTCCAGAAGCAGGGGGGATATTTTAGTGGAGACTTGGATGCTGTTTTAAAGGAAGCAATGTACCTGACACAGAGCTGTGGGAAAGGCTTGCGTTGGCATATGCATGGTTGGGACCGTCGGATCCCAGCCTGCTGCATTTTTGGCACAGGGAGCTCATTGACTTCGGCTGTGGGAAACCTACATTCAGCACTATCGGTCCTTGTGTCTTTTTCTGTGCCACCAAAGGAACTTCTGTTAGAGACTTCACATCCTTGGGAGTCGAATAACAACTCCTCCATGCTTTCAGAGGTGCACGACAGCCTTTCCATGGGGAGAGGGTGCTCAGTAGCCTCCAGCTGCAGTAGCCCAGGAGTTGCCTGGTGGAAGAGTGATGTTTGCACCTGGCTTTGTGGTGCTGGATTTATTTGCTTTCTGTGTATAATCTAAACAGCCCAGAAGCCTGGGTTCTCCCACTCCCTATTGCTTCAGTCCTCCTGTTCCTCAGCTCCTTGTGCCAGGCTCTGGCCTTTTACCTCCCATCACCATACGGTCCCATCCCCATCCCTCTTTGTTATGCCAAGATAATGCCTTTTCTCACCTGCCAGCCCTTGGTCGTTCATTCATGCTGTCATAGATGTGAGACTGAAGCCCACCTATTATTCCCTCTTGCAGAGAATAAATTAATTCCTCCAACACTAGTAGGCCTAGCTATGAAATTGCAAGAGCAAGGCTCATATTTTTCTTCCAGCTACCAGGGACTTTGCACATTCTGTCATCATCTCATCTGTAGAGTCTGACTTCATGCAAGCTTTTTGGTTGTCAACCAGCGAGGGAAGGCAAATGAGAAGAGGGGATCACCACCATCCCCCACTGGCTATGCCTAGGATTTGACTTCTCATTGAAGTCAGATTTTTCTCATTTACAAGTAAAGAAAGGGAAGGGTGGGAGGAGCATAATAGCCTCACAACATAATAAAAATAGCAAAGGAAACAAACAGTTTGTGCCTAATTTGAAACTAGCTATCTCCATGGTGATTGCAACAAATCTGTGCTATGTTTGACTGTTCAGTGAAGACAAAGGTTAGAAATAGGATTTCACCCGCCATGCTAGACTGTTTGAATGAACAGAGGAGTAGGAGGGTTGATGTCTTCTTGATCATTCGAGGGATAAGCTCATTGAAGCTCCAGGGGACTGGAGTGTCTTCCTTCCTTCCTCACATCTTCAGAAAAATCAACCTTTATAAACTTCCCAGAATTTTTCTTTTCAACAGTGCTGTTCTGTGGAAAGACGAGTCCATGGGAGTCGAATAGACAAAAATTGTGTCTTCAGACAAAAATAGCATGGTAGAAGACCTTCAGAAATCAGGCAGTAAGCATTAAACCTTAGATAAATAATAGGACTAATATACTTGCCACAGTAAATAACAGGACTGTAACTCCCCCAAAGCTTTTGACTGTCTCAAAGTAATTCCTCATGTGAAATAGAAGCTTGAGATAAAATTTCAGCCTTAATTTACAGATATTTGAGAAGGAGGGAGAAGGCAATGCGTTAATCCTTACCAAAGAAGAAATTCCTGTTCATGGTAGTCTGAAATACCATCATGTGATGAGTCAGAAAGTTTTTATTGTTCACGTCTTTGGAGGTTAGAGCTACTAAGTTTTGGCAAGCAGACTGGGCAGATAGCATTTGCAAAACAGCACATGTCCTTTTTCTGAAGCCATAAGCATGGAAAGTTTCCTATTTGCAATAGGGGTGCACATGAGGTTTTAAGTATGAATTTTAGAAGAAAGAAGATTATACTTTCGAAATCCTTAGTCATAATGAAAAGATCTCCAGAGATAGCTGATGAAGACATTCAGAGTATACGTTACACTGCATCAAGATTTAGAGTTTCTTGAGTAAATATTGACCATTTGACCTTTGCTTTTCCTCAGTCAATATTTATCTCTTGGGACAGTGAATCTTCATATTCACCTTAGTTGAAGTCCAAGTCTGCTTAATAGTGTACTTGGAAATCCAGGAGAGGTGCTGATTCGTCTTCGTGCTACTTTTATCTGTTTAAAATTATATATACAGAAGGTTTGGCCACTCATGTCATTTTGCCAGGTTTCCTAAACAAAACAGCATCAGGTCATGGCTGGTGAGGTGGCTTCTAGGAAAAACCTAGATCCAGGAGCAGGCTGAGTGAGTGAATCTGGGAGTGGAGCAATCCCTTTATTGGAAATAAGGATGAGGATTCCTGTACAATGTGAAAACCCTTCCAGATGCTATCAGGAGGATGGAACTGACCAGGATTAGTCAATAAAATCCTTGCTGTGTATTTCATGAGGCAGAGAAAATAAGTTTTTGAGCCTTCTGAAGCTCCCACAGTCTTCAGCAGCCTAATCCCAAAGAGCACAACATCAGGGATTGTGTAGAACTAAAGAGAAGCACAACCCAAGAGACCTGTCTGCAGGCAAGGAGGGCAGTGGCTTGCCAGTGGTCTCACCCTGCCCTTGGGATACAGGTGGGCCCAGAAGCAGCCAGATGATGCTAGGCCTAGCGGCTAGTTGTGTCCCTATTGCAATGACCTTTTACAGGTCAGTACTAAACTTACACCCCAGCCCCTGCTCCCCACTGCTGGGCTTGTTATGTCCCCCTGGCTTGGGAGCTGGGCTTCGAAACCCTACAAGCCTCCCATGACCTGAGAGCCAGGGTATTTGGTCGCTGGGAGGGTAGACCAAATACCATAGCCCTGACCAAGTCCTGTCAAATGGGACTGTAATACCCCCTTCATTATTTTGGTAGCAATTTCAGTGCTGCAGGGCCCTGGCTTAGGTTGAAGCTGAGAAACAGCTGTCCCCTGAAACGTGGGGATGCTGGGACAGCTTGTGTGCCTGGTGCTCCTGGGTCAGGGTCCCTAGACAGGGTGGCATCACCCTGCTGCTTCCTTGCCCAACTGCTCCGAGTCTCCTCTTCACGGTGCCCCACAGCATCACTGAGTGGTCCCCAGCCCCACAGCTGCTGGCAAAAGCCTCCTATTGCCATCAGGGACAGCACTTTGGGGTAGAAAGGGCAATTACTGAGCTGGGGAGCTATGCTGTGAGAGTGAGAACAACTGGTAAGTGCTATTCAGGCAGTGGAGAAAGGAGATGCCTTACAAATATCTGCTTATGCAAATCAAATAATTTGTCTTCTCAAATGTTCATTTTGCCTTTTCCCTGATTATACTTTCTGAATTGCCATATGTACTTCTTGTGATATTTCAGTCTTGTCAAATTAAGAAGAGAAAGCCTTGTAATTGACTTAGGATATATACCAAATAAAGTAATGTTTGCCATTTTTACTGTGTAATCTGTCAATACTATTACAGGTGGCCTATAAGTTTCAAAAAAAAAAAAGTCTAACTTGTTTTTGTAATCTTACAACTATCAAAGGTACTTGTTTGGGGAAAAGGCATTGAGAAATAAGAGAATTTTTAAATTGCTTAATTGCAGTTGAAAAAAACAGAGCAGGTAACGTCATGCGTTTCTGAAGAGCACGCTGTTTAATTTTATAGTAACAATATTTTAAGAATGCTGACGGTATACAGGAAAGAAGTGAATAATTCTTATTGCAAAACCCTGAGGGTTCCATGTATTCAAAATGTTAAGACTTACCCAGCCCTGGATTTCTCTTAGGAAAAACAGGACATTTAGGGAAAAAAAATAACATAAAAAAAAAGATATATTGGAAAAAAAAAAAAGGACAGACTGAAGCAGTAGTGATTTATCAAAGCACCAATCGAATAAATAAAGGTTTGGCATCCCTGCTTAGGATAGACTGGAAAATGCATTTATGTTTTCATGTACTTTTTTTTTTTCCTGATATGCCTGATTGACTTGTTTTAATACCGGTATTATTTACATTTCAGGGATGGGCCTCTATTATGCAGGAAATTGTCCAAACCCCTACAGCTGTATTTTAAATTGAAATGATTTTTTTTATGAAGTGATTGTGCAGACTTAATTTAGTAATCTATTATTAAATTTATAGTTTCAGGCTGTATAAAGTCTTTATATAGAATGAAAATGGGCACATATGAAGATCGATGCTATATATACACCTGGTTCTATATATTAAATCTTTTACATATGTTGTCCATTTTCAGAAACAAATAAACTGCTGCTTTTGAAAACTCAGCTTCTCTTCCATATTAGGGAATTCTGCAGACTCCCTATGTTCCTTAGCTTCAGTATAATGCTAAATCAGTTTGTACATTAGTCTATTTTTAGTTATGAATGAACTTTATGGAGTGCAGTGCGCAGAGTGATTTCAGAGATTCTCGCTCATAAAACCCATGTGTCATACGCCGCAATTACAGCGCTGAACATCACGCAGGCTCTGGGCTGCCAGGGGCCCGAGCCCTCAAATTTCCAGGAGGGAAAAGCATACCCCTTCCCACTTTATATGAAATATTACACCCATAGTAAAACCTCATCACATGAAAGCAGGTTACATTTTGGTGACCTCGGCTGCGGTGAGCGGCAGGCTGGCTGCCTGGCATGGCGGCCGGGTGACACTAGAGGGCAACTGAGAGTTTTCTTTAACCTAACCGTGCTGGAAATGGTTTTAATATCAACTAAGTGTTTAAACTCGGTAAGGATTTATTTTCCTGCCTGCAGATTTCACATATGTAACCTCTGAGTTTCCATTGACAGCAAATAATAATCCGACTGAAGTTCTTCTGGGGGAAAATACAGCAAGAGCAGGTCAGAAGGCTGATTTTGCCCAAATAAGGCTTTTTTTGCAGACCCCATGTGTTAGATAATGATCAACTGACAGTCGGTCATGAGTTAATAATGCTGGATGCTGAAATATGCATACCATGTGGTATACAACAGTTCTGTGGGGAAAGACAAACAAGGCTATAATTAGACATCTGAAACACAAGGAAGTGTGTAAATTGTTTAATAGTCCTTCCACTTAATTCACTCAAATAATTTCCTAAGAACCGGTATTGACTACGAAAGAGTATTACACAACCGACTTCATATTTAGTTTAAACCCTGCCCTGCACAGATAAATTAATGAATACAGATCGGTTTTATTTGGATTTTTCTGAGTGCTAGAGATCTACGGGGGCTGTATCGCGGAGATGGGCTCAGTTCTTTTTATGTTGATGCTGGGGACAATTACACTGACTTTCCAAGATTTGCACTCCTTTAAACCTGGGCACATCATCTTACCATCAGGGCTTTAAAACCACCATTTTCAGGTGTTTTGGTGGTTATACAGATTCCCTTTCTCTACTCACACGCAACATGACAAAGTTACCAGAGTTACCACTGTTGTGTTGTACTGGTAGAAAAATGCAGATTCCACCTCTGCTCAGCAGTGCAGAGCACATCACCTCCGCATCCCAGCATTAAAGCACTGTCTCAGGTGCATGCAGGTCCCCAGGGGTGTGAGGGCTTTCTGCAGAAACTCTCTGCAGAAGCAGAGTGATTCCTGAACTCCTTCATGGCTGCATGTACTGCAGTGGGGTGCCTGGCAAGCCAACTGCTGCTGGTGAAGTTGCTGATGATTCGGAGATGTGAGTGGGAGCCAGGCTTAGGCTAAGGCTGCTGTTCCTGTCTCCACCTGACACATCCTGTAGTCCTCATGGTGGTGGCCGCTGAATGTAGGTGTTGAGTCTTACTCCCTACTTTCTGCATGTTATTTTACTTGTATCTTCATGCTGGTTGATTATGCCTTAACAACTTTTTATCACTTCGCAATGCAATGATCAAGTGCAAAGAAAAAAATGAAAAAAAATTATAATATTTTTGCACTAAATATTTTTTTTTTTATTTCTTACACAATCAGTTACAAATCAGAAATGCAAGAGATTTAGATAAGGTATTTGTTATTTTCACGTTGTGCACAACTGGATGATCATAGCTTCCTACCTGCTGTTGTCATACCCAAAAGCAAGGTCTCAGGAAATGGTCCATTTTATGCTTCTTGCATTAATTTCTGCCTGTATAGGTTCATGCACAATGTCCATCCTTTACCAGTCAATTAGCCCATCTCATCTGCCTATCTACGTGGATACGACTGGCTACGTATCTATTATATTTCTGAGGTATGTAGGTCACGTCTCCATTGGGTACTGCTGACTCTGCTAGACAGCAATTTCACAAATGCTGGCTTTTACTGGAGAGAAAAGGAAATATTGCTAGGAAAGCCGCCTTAGGATTTACTGTGTGCTCTTTTGTTTTCTGAAGCCCTCTAATAGGGAGCCTGCCTTGGGTGTTGTGCTGAGTTTTGATGAGGCGGGCTGACTTGCATGGGTTCGCTGTGCATTTTCACCTCTTGCTGCTGCATTTGTGCTGCTTTTGTCTTACATAATCCATACGTGCCTGCTCACTCTTTCCTCTCTTCGCTTCTTTTTCATTGTATTTTTTTCTTTCTTTTTTTTCCTCTTTTTAACCCAGACTATTCTGACAAGTCAGACATGCAGTTCTTGAGCATTGCTGTGAACCTCCTACAGAAAGCAAAGCCCCTGTCTGCCAGGTGCAGCTTCCCAGGAGGTGACCTTTGGGGGTGAAGGCCTTGGAGGCTGGAGATTGCAGATTTCTGAAGGAAAGGGAAACTCGATGAACCCATGTCTGGTCCTGTGATGCTGCCCGAGCACGTGGTGTTTCATGATGAGATATGACGATTTCTTTGTGCAGGGCCTGAATGCTTCTTTTTCGTTAGTGACAGAGAGAGTCATGCTGGCTTGGTTGTGTTCCATGCTTAACACAGATTCGGCCTCAAAACGTGAATAGCCCCAGCGAGGTCATCAGAGGTCTTTGCATGCTCCAGGTCTTTACAAGTGTGGCATGTACTTTGCTGAATCAAGGCTACAGCTCTTCATGTTCCTTGTCCTGCCCAGCACAGTACTTCACTGTATTTGATCCTGTACTCATGCAGTTTCTCACCAGAAGAACCACTGAGTCATCTAATCTGGTATGAACCCCAAGTAGTGGCTCATCAGCCAAAATTACCGGCAAATGCTTTCATCCAGTTCACCACCTTTTTTTCTGAAGGAGAGGGAAAACAGCTGTTTGAGCAAGGACCACAGCCAGACAGCTGGACGCCTCCTCCCCGCAGCCAGCCAGGCTGCTACAGCTGCCCGCAGCGGCGAGGATCTCCCAGCAGCAGCCTAGACTCAGCCCTCCTGGGGCTGAGGCAGGACACTCGGCTCTAGTCCCATGTCTTGACAAAGACCCTCAAATTGCATGTGTTTCTTCCTGCACTGTGCACACCAGCCTGTGTCTGGCTCAGGCTTTTCCTGAAAGGTCTTCTGGAAGCTGGTCATGTGCGTGCCTCTGTACACTGGTATTAGATGACGTACATGGACTGCAGTGCTTAGGCATACCTGGTTATGGCTCCTCACTTTGCAGTACCAGCTTTTTCTCACCTTTGAGACACTCATACTACCTGGTGAAGTCACTTTTTAGTCATTTTTGCTCAAACCCAGTACAGCTTGAGTTATTCAGGCCTCCCCCTTGAAGGCAGACCTCTTTTTGGCTACAGCATCTTCCTACCAGAGTATGTTGAATTTTCAGCGGGGGTGACTTGTGAAGTGTCATCCTTGGCTTGGTCAGTGGGAGTTGATAGCCCTTGTTCACAGGTCTCATGATGGAGCTGTGCTGGAGAGTATTGTGTTTGTATGGTCCACCTTTCCTTCTGATGATGCATTTATATGACTGTGTTAGAATTGTACAAGTCTTTGTGTCAGTGTGAATGTTACTGTCGGGGACCTTGTATTTATTTCGCAGAAGAAAATGTTGAATACGAGCAATGCTAAGAGCAACCCCTGTAGAATCCCACCAGAAATACTTTCATTTGATAGAAATTCTCCACTGATGCCTGCTTTTAGCTCTATCGTTTAGCCAGTTCTTAATCCATTTAATACGTGCCTGAATAAAATTATGTAGTACTGTATTTTAATCAAAGTGTTAATCTAGTATTAAATCAGCTGTCTTGCTGAAATGCAGGTAAGTTCCACACATGTAGCTAGTTTTTCTTACCAAGCTTATAGTTTCAAAGTATGAAATAAGGTGCTATGTTTGTTTTTCTTTCCTGTTTTATTAAGATCTGGTTTCTGTAAAACCAAGTCAATTGACTGGCTTTAATTATGTTCTTTTGCAAGCATATCATCTGGCTTCTTTGCAAATACGGAACAAATATTTACCAAACACCTCTGCCTCTTTTTGAATCATTAATAACAATCCTGTCATCTGTAGCCAGTAATAGGCCTACACTGGATTTTTTTATTATTACTATTTTAATTTGCTTTAAGGTCTACTTGAATGTCACGTATTTGTCAGGCATAAATTTTTCTCTGAAGTCTTCAGCTTCCCTTTTCAATTTACTGCACTTCTTAATTTCTAACACATGTATAGATTTTGTCCAAAAAAAAACCCCAAAACTTCTTCCATTTTTTAAAAACACAGATTAGTCAGCAGGACATAAAGAAGCCCTTATCAAGCAAAAGTCCTAACTTCCAGCCGTGCTGAAATGAAAAAAATGAGACTACAAGTCTTGTCCTGAATCTTGTTCCTGTTTTCCAGGGAAACGAAAAACATTCAATTTTTGGTATAATTGACCAACCTGGTATTTGCCATGCCTCTAACTTTTCTATTAAAAGCAATACTAGTCTGAACTGTAATCCATGAAAAATACCACCTTTTTGCTTTTTTCAGAGATTGTCTGGTCAGGATGGGGGTCAAAACAACAGTCTGCAGCAAGTCATATGTCTCCACATTAATCCACACAAGGAAGTGTCTGTTTCACTTATTTCCAAATGAGGAATGTTTTCTTTAGAGAGGTAGCAAATTGATTTTCCCCACATGGAGCATGGGATATCTCATTTCCAAAACAAAACTTTCAGAAATGGCTACACAAGTCCGCTCTTTCTCCCAGTGGGTCAGAAAGCAGCGTGGATCCTTAATGTTCCTTGCAAGGTTGTTCGCTGCTGTACTCTGGAGTTTCCAGGTCAAGTCTGGCATGTCCAGTTATAGCGAAAGGTATAAACAAGTGTTTTGCATTTAGAAAAAGTTCTAGTAAAAATAGTTTAAATATTCAATTTTTTTTTTATGCGCAGCATGAGTAAGCAAGAGGTGTGTGTTTGTGGGGGGAATGTGTGACGTCCAGAGCTCAGTGAGAGCTGTAGTTGTTGGTAGGTGCTCGTCGCTGAGTTCTGTAGGCAAACTTAAGATCCTGTAGAGATCAGTATCAAACAATCCAAATTCAGTTGATACTGTTGTTTTCAAATGAAGACCTGTTTTTTTTTTAGTGTGCTCTGATATTTTGCTTTATTTTCCAGCCACTTTAATTCCTGACCCTTTGATACACTATTACGTTGGTCGCAACTTGCTTCTTTCACCAGCTCTGCTCAGTGTGCCTTGGGCAATAAATGTGCCAGGTCCTCCTTCTCGGGCTCTGTTTCCATGAGGCAGAAGCTTTTAAATGAACTTGCAGGGGTGAAAGGAAAATAAATTAAATGTAAGAACGTGAATTCAGGATGCAGAAAATGGAATGAGGTGAAGGAGAGAAAACAAAGAGATGAAGGCGATGAGGAAATCAAGGAAGCAGCTGGGACTCCAGAACAGTATGTGAGATTAACTAACCTTTGAACAGTTGTTGAGACCATGCTTAAATATAGCAATATGCCTTTCTTAACTTTCAGATATTGCAGAATGCCAGAAGCCCCCTAGAGGGGTAAGTGTTAAAACCATTAAAACTGTTAACTTTCTATTCATTACATTTTAAAAGGTGCAACATGTAAGCATATTTTTCAGCCAAGAACTAACTTTTGCCAGGCTGCTTTAGGGGTGTCCTCAGCACCTATTTGCCACCTGCCAGCAGGCATGGTCAGTTCATGGGTTTTCTGGAGATCTGGGACCATTCTTCTCACCTTGACTTTGATGGCCAGGCACCTCCGCATGTCACCTCCAGCTTCTGTTTGGCACCTGAATCATTAATAGCTCTGTGATCTGGCACATCCTGACGTTTCCACCTGCCTGAGAGGGAAAGTCTCCTAGTCTGTTCTGTATCCACTGATGGTTTTGCAGCTTAGGGCCAAGCATTCTGGTATCGCAGCTTTTGTGCGTGAGTGTGAAAACTGGAAGACATATGAAGGACCGGCACAGTGCAAAAGTATTCTGTGAGGAGACATTCTGCGAGGTGTCCTACAGGAAGAGAGGCTCTTGATATATTTAGTAGATGTGCTGTAGCTTGCTTCATATGAGCACATTCCTCTTCTGAACCTACATTACATACCTGTTTATTAACTTCTTGCACCTTCCAGTGCTCCTTCTTAATCCCACCTTTGTGATTGTCTCCCCCTGGTGCACTCTCACGTCTCATGTTTAGAGCTCACCTGACTGTGTAAGCCCACCCTAAATGTTGACCCAAATCTTCAAATGGCCCTTCTTTGCTGATGGCCCTGCACATTTTTACAAGCTTAGTTGTGGTTTTTGTGTTACTACACTCTTGCAGTTGGCAAAAATGCTGTTGTTCCTTCCTTCATCTTTTCACAGGACATAAACACAGTCACAAAAAACATGGTTGGCAGTGTAACTCCTAAGTGCATTAGCAACACCCAGCAGCTATCCCAGTATGTTCCTCTACAAAATATGGCAATGGCCGTCCTTCCCTTTTCTTTACTTTTTTTTTTGTTTTTCTCCCACTCTTGAAGAGCTGGAGTACTAGCAAGCCAGAATCAGAAGTCATATCAGGAAATAGTTATGCAGATCAGAGGCCTGGAAGAGGCAAGAACTTTGATCATGGGCATTACAATTGCTTAGATGTTCTCTGGAGTAAGTAGTGTGGAACAAGCAAGAAAAAGGTACATGTTTTAGGCATGAGTACAGTACTGTTTACTTACATGGGTTGTTGAGCAGCCAGCAAGGTCCAAGGTTATTTTGGACTCAGCATGAGTAAGTGATCCAGGTATGACAAATGAGGTAATGCATTCCAGGGTCATTAAAAACTCTTGGCTCCACCACTGATTTTGACAAAGTGCCAACATAGCTTGACCTCAGCAGTGTGAAGGCCACTATTTTTTTTAACACCCTCCCTATAACAACACATCTTTTACATCAGCCAAAATATGTGCATCTAGAGAACAGTGTTATGGGCTCATTGGACTTCCAATAATAATCAGATTCCTAAAAAAGAGATAATTCTACTGTAACTAACCTACTAAAGTCAGGTACCCCTAAACCACAGCCGTTATCTCTTGACTTATTTGGGCACCTAGGGGTGGCTGTGTGTACATAGTACATTGCATTCTCGGCATGAACGTGACTCAAGTGAGGCTGACTTGGTAACAGGGAGATGGAAGTCCAGCAATCACTTCCCCTTCCCAGTGTCCAAGGAGCGTTGGGAAGGAGCTCACCATGGCTGTGGCAGGCAGAAGTTTTTTCTCCTACCCAAGGAAAAAGGAAAAGCCGAGGGCATTACTCCTCTCCTCCCTCTCGCCCCAGAGAGCCATGGGCAGGAGCTCGGCAGGAGGATTGTGGCTGCCTCCTCCTGCACTCTACTGCCATAGCATGTGGCGCAGGCAGGGGTGGGAAGTGTGTGATTCCAAACGAGACCTCTCCTGCCCAGCGGTGCAGGAGGAGTGGGCTGGCGGCATACCTCCCACCTCTCCAGCTCCCCTTCTCCCTCTCTTACTCCACTGGCACAGGCACAAGCTGTTTCCTCTTCTCTTTTCTCCTGCCCAGTCTCCTTGTGTCCCGCTCAATCACGAGATAATGTTTCATGGTCTTCCGAGAAGTACTGGTCCCTCGTGTCAAACAGCAAGCTGAAATCTCTGTGTGATTTGTAGTGACTACCTATTTCCAGACAACAGCCAGGGACCCTTTCAAACATGGAGGGGAAGAAAACATTCCTGTCTCTGGGCAGATTCCTATAAATAATTTTCTTTTCCCTGAGAATTCACAAATGAGATGGCAATAAGACATATTCCAGAATGGGAAGAGTTGTTAAGATATGGCTGTCATAATGGTTTGTGTAACTGTTGATATTCATGACATATCCATTTCACATGCTTTCACTTAATCGGGAGCACAAGACTTATACCATCAAGTAGTAGTCAGCTGAAAAAGAAAGTCCACACCACATGCATACTAGTTATCCCACCTTTTGTTCTTTATAGTTACAAATGCTTGCACTTGAATTAGCTCTTCATTCATCTTGGATTCCTGCTTGAGTCCGTGTGAAATCCCCTGTTACAGCCTCAGCATCGTCTGCAGCAGTAGGCAGCGTTGCAGGTGGTGGTGCTTGCCTTGTGGGCCAGCAGGGTTGGCGGGGGTGTGAGGGACAGGTTTGTTTGAATGACACCAGCTGGGTCTGCAGCTCAGGGAAATAAGGAAGCAACATGCTTGAGCTACAACTGGCATCCAAGGAGTGCTGAAATGGTCCCTCTGAACTCGTGTTGATGGGTAAAGGTAGCAGGCACTGTGGTGACATATATGGGAAAGATAACCAGCCCAAGGTGAGAAGCGTGGCCCTGTGCTCCTCCAGCTCTCCAAACATGAGGAGCGGTAATTTGTACTGTCTGCCTTTTGCAGCTGGCTGTGTTTTACTTGGTCATACCTGAAATGTTTGCCAGGACTCAGCAGGTGAAGTGGCTTTCCCTGCTGGGCTCTAGATTGCTATCACGCCTATGGATTTTGCAGAGAAGATAATTTCTTGTGCATTGCCATTTCCTAGAACTTGCTCTTTGTGATAACTAGCAAACTTGGGATGAGCTGTAATCTCCAGAAGAAGCTCCTTGAGTCAGCAAGGTACAGGCATGCGTGGGCTTCAAGTGGATGAACGCCCTTTCACTTCCGGAGATCTGAACTGGGAGGTTTGGGCAGTTGTCACCTGCTGATTACAGGCATGGGGTGTTCTGGTTTGCATTCCAACCTCGAGTGTACACAGCACCTATGCCGTGCTAATATTCATCCTTTGAATCACACCTAAGTAGAGGCAGAGTTCACGGCAGCCCATCAGGGGTTCCGGTGGACATTTCAGTAGTTTCCCCACTTTCACATATACCAGGAAGCAGAAAAAAAGAGAGAAAGGGAAAAAAATCCACTAACTGGCAAAACCAAATGTGTTGTCAAATGCACGAGAAAGCAAGTATTTAAACTGGTAGCATGTTGTGTCTCTCATACTCCTGTTTCAGGCACTTAGACTAAAGAGGTGGCGAATACATGCAAACTTTTTTTCTGTACTTATTCAATTTTTTGCTTTAATTTGCTTTGCTTACGTTCTCACCTTCTGGGAGTGTACAGGTTATCAGGTCTCACTGCCACAAATGCTTTCAGAAAATGAATTTGAAAGGCATATGTACAGGCGTGAAGAAATTGAATTGTTTCAGATATCCTCAGGTAGTTATGCCAGAAGTCCTTCTCCACCAGAAAGCAGCTGTACAGTACATACTGAACATCCAATGTCATCAGGAAAACTGACGGGGACTAAGCCAGAACGTGTGTAAGATTGTTTAGATTGTTCAAGAAATATGCAGTGTGCTTATGTATGTCATAAATGAAACAAAAAATTAAAAAAATTAAAACAAGTATGTGACTTGTAAATTATTGATTCGCTCTTAGTGATATTTCCTAGCTCAAGAGAACAAAATGGATGTAGCTGAAATATAAATAATCTTCAAATAATGCATTTATTTATAATGACTTAGGAAGCAAATGTTAATGGATTTGTTTCAAGTGTGACTGGAACTATTTAAAATATTTTCTTTTCCAGAGTAGATACTAGAGGAAAGGGCCTTCTCTTCTGGTATTAATTCCTATTGCTGCTTTCTTTTTAATTGCGCGTCTGATCTGGAATCAGATTTAAAGTGATTTGAAGTCGTACAGTGCAGTGTGTGGGACGGTCCTCATGTGTGCTGCAGACAGACCTTCCCAGCTGCAGCTCCTGAGCCACAGGGAGAATGCAAATACCCCATTTCGTAGTGGGTTCGTGCCAGCTCTGCTGTGGAAGGGTCCAATTCAAACAGTGTTTATATGCAAGCTCAATATACCTGGAATTTTAGAACAAATGCCTTCTTGCTTTGAAAGCTTTTAGCAAAACATTAGGAGGGCTTTATAGTGTGATACAAAGTACAGTGCCAAAAACTCAGGATAACAAGTATGTTTGGAAAACATTGAGCCTTGAACTAGTTTATTTATTAAGAAGACAGACAGAAAGAAAAAGTAATTCACATGCAAGTGTATTTGATCCTAGCTGAACCACATCTCTCTCTGGCCATTGGCTGGGCTGGGTCCGGAATCCATTCACCCGAAGGCTAACGTTTTAAGGTGTCTGCCAGGGTGTAGTAATTTGAGGGAACATTCCTACTTTCTCCAGTACCTTTACAAAGAAGGTGTGACTGCTGGCGCTAACTGTGGGCAAGGGTCTGTCCATCCCATCCAGGCTGTAAAAACCAGAAAGCAGTAAGCATTCTTATGGAGGAGATGAGAGATGGAGGGTTGTGCGGGGTTTATAAATAAGGCAGGGCGGCGTGGCCGGGGCTGGCAGTCTGGCAGCCGGCGCTGGAGCCCTCAGAGCTCGTCCCACGCTCCCGCCGAGTCGCTCATCTCTGTTTATATGAGTAATGGAGCAGCTGGGGGAGGGGATTTGTAAGCACGGAGCAAATACTCTTAGTGTTCATTTTGTGTAAGACTGACATCCACACCAAGTCGAGACTTCCAGCGACGTATTGTGCAGTCACATGCTGTAGCATTCATGAGTACAGATATAAATCAGGCAGATGTTTGTCGACTGGAATGGGTAATAATTTCTTTCTCTCTTTGTTTGATTTTGCATGTTAGCCTCAAATGACAATTTCAGAATTGCTTTCTGCAGTACTTTTCAATGAGTAGAATGTGCTTCACTGGAGATAGATGGAGATATTTCTATAGGGAGAGATAAACATGTTTTTATATATACACAAATATGGACTTACACACATATGCACATGCATATATATGTATGTATTTACCGTGTGACAGTGTTGGGGGAAAAAAGGATATGTCTTTTGGACTTTTGGTTTTAAACTCACGGCTTTTCTTTTTCTCTAACCAGACCAAATATGACACTGTTACTCAAACTATAAAATCAAATTAGCACCCTTTATTGTGTTTGCAAACTAATTAAAATGTAAAATGTCCTGAAACCACTGGCTTACTGTGTGACAAATGTAAGATTAGAAACAATTAGGAGGCACTCAAGAGGTTTGTGGTGTTTAGATTTCTGACATTGTTCTAATCATCCCTTTAAGTAATGAAAACAATGGTTACCTAGAAATTAAAGGTTTAAAGGAAATTATCTTCTTTGGTACAGTCATTAGTTAATGATTGTTTATCATTTTAAATGCTGCCATAGTAGTCAGAAGCTGATTTTTAAATCTGAAAGCAGGCAGGACACGTAATAATGAGCAAACATCTGCTTCATCTATTATTTCTAGATGTGATCATAATTCATATTGTAATACCACTATTGAAAGAAGAGTCTGATATTTTTTATGATGATCCATATCCCATTCTACGTATGGCTCAGCATGGTTAGAGTTTAGTCACTGTATTATTTCAGAGCTGTTTTATCTTAAGAATTGGACAAAACTGAAAGTGATTCATGTTAATATATATGTGTGGTATGTAACCCTTATGAAACAATCAATCACTTATTTCAGTACTTGTCAACTTCCAGAACTGGTTGTTAAGGGGTTTTTTGATCCATTTTGGGACTCGGGGGTAATTTTTTTTATTTTTTTTTAACTTTTTTAGAAGAACTTTGACAAGAATGACAGGATATATAAACATTTCTTGGAGCTGTAAGGAATTTCAATATTTCAGAACATTTCCAAAACCAGATGTTCCCCAAAGTTTGAAATAGTAGTTAGTACTCTTACTTGAAGATTAGAAATAATAAAGGCAGCAGCCTGATTAATGCAAAGTTACCTATTAATATTCTGTTTTGTTCTTTCTTGTACCATGGAGAAATGTTTGTGCTTTCTCTCCGGGTCCTTCAGGGACCAGTGTTTGACTTTATATTAATTAGTTGTGTGAAAGTAGAATAGATTAGCCTTGGGGGATATTCTATAGAAACGTATAGTGTGTCAAGATGTAACCCATGGAGGATGGGAATCTCGTAATAAGCATTTACTGTAGACAGATGTGTACTTTTCTGTGACTGATTGTAGTGGAATTATTTATTATGCTTTCATCTGTTAAGAATCCAGTATAAGACAATGTGCCTAAATTGTTCTCCATTAATTTTCAGCTCCAAATCTTAAAGGCAGACCGCGCAAAAAGAAGCCTTGCCCACAGAGACGAGATTCATTAAATGGCATTAAGGATTCCAACAATAATTCGGAAAGCAAAGCTGTTGCCAAGGTAAATCACTTAATAATACTCTTTTCAGTACACTCTCCTTTTTTAGGTACAGCCCTGCCTTTGTTTCCCAGCATGCTGTTTCAAATTTAGAATGTAAGATATTTTCATGGGGAGATAAATGTATTTTTTTTAATAGTTTCATTCTTTGCTTTAAATCATCTGTGTTCAAAGTTACCAGCAACTATAATCACCTAACAACCTAATGCTATCAGTTTGCTGGTAACTGGTAGTGCTTAAGCTTTCTTGGCATCTAGTGCTAGTTTTCACATTCTGTGACACACAAACATAGTTTGTGACAGTATCTTCGAATTAAAAATAAATCAGGGAGCAGCTCACCCTGTTACAATGTACTTCTAAATATAAGTTTGAAGATAAACAGACTAGGAAACAAGAGCCACTTCAGTAATGGTTTCTAAGAAGCACACACAAATGCCATTACCCTAATGTTAAGCTCTCTACGGTTTTTTTTAACCAGAAAAAAACAGATGAAGGCAGAAGTTTGGTACAAAAGCTTAAAAAAACCCAACAAACTAGGCTGTCTCTTTAGTACTTAGTGCTAAGCTGCATGTTCCAGGGTTTGTTGAATAGTGCATGCTTTTACAGAATCGTCAGTATGTGCTGCAGTGCTTTGCCCATACTGCAAATAAAAATTGGATCACTGATTTGTGTTTATAGACTTAATCTTTTAGATATTTATGGGTTTGTGTCTTTTTTCTTAAAATATTTTCAAATGGAATTTCTGTAGTGTAATTTATGTCCTATTTTCTATGCTGTCTGTGTGGTTTTAAATAGGAATTTGGTTTTCTCTTTAGAAAAAAAAGCAGCAAAATGGCTCCTTTCAAGATGATTTAATTTGAAACTGTAAGATTGCAAAGACGGAAAATTACTTAGAGCAATACTTGTAGATTTTTATCTGAGAGAGAACTTTGTCACTGTGATACTTTTGAGCTAAACAGGTTTGCATAGACTGAAATTTTAGGCCAACTCCTCCCGAATCCATTGTTTCAATAAATGAGATGGATGTGTATCTGAAAAACGCTTCCATTGTTGAGACCATCTCTTTAGGAAATACAGTGAAACTATAGAACCATTTACGTTGTATTGTTGTATGCAGTGAATGTCCTGGGAGATTAGGAGGTTAAAGAGGTCAAGTGGAAGTGTTCTGCTCTCAGTTTCTCATAGGAAGGCAAATTAAATTCCACCTCCTCCTCCTCCCTAGGAGTTCAGTTAAAATTGTGCCTTCTGTTGATGACGATAAAAGAGGCTGAAGTTCATGATGAAGCTCTGCCCTTAAGTCACTGTTTCTCTTCTTTTTGTGCCCTATTGTGCTCAGTTGGAGTCTGTACTATCGTATTAGACAGGCGTGCTAAAAGGCGATGGAGCCTGGTGTGTTGAGTTACGGGGTCTTGCCAGATACTATAGAGTTTGCCTGAATGTTTTTGCTCTGTGGAAGAATGTGCAAAATCTGCAGTGTGAAAATGTCTCAATTTGCCTCAGCTTCCCCTTCCCCCAAACTGGTTTTCATGTTAAAATATTGCTAGCAAACTGGCATGGCCTGTGTTGTCAAAGCACCCCAGACTGTAGCACAAGTTCTTCTGCCTCTTCAGCACCTGATATATAGGTATTAGATAATTAAAAACAACAGTAACACTTCATACCAAATTGTTTATCCTCTCTGTTTATATTTGGGTTCACCCTACTAGTCAAATGGGAGGATATTTCAGATAAGTAATTCTGCCTATTTATCTAGTCATACTGTGCTCATCATTGTGCAGATATTAATAGCATTAATTATCTTGGCCAGCTTAATTTCATTATAAATAATAGACATGCCCATGATACAATGTCTTTGGATGTAGTCACACTGACTTCACTGTGGCTCTTCACATTGATCTGTGTCTCAAGGCTGTGGATATACTTTAGGA
This sequence comes from Nycticryphes semicollaris, assembly GCA_013400055.1. Lineage (NCBI taxonomy): Eukaryota > Metazoa > Chordata > Aves > Charadriiformes > Rostratulidae > Nycticryphes > Nycticryphes semicollaris. The sequence continues at coordinate 471,107 of VXBJ01005110.1, forward strand.
AGAGGGACAGTGAATCAGAAACCCTCTACATCAGATGTATTGCACTTTATACAGACCTGCCTCTGGGGAAGGCGGGGAAGTGTATTTGGGGAAGGGGGGCAGTGGAGATCCACCTACTGTCTTCTCATTGCTGGAAACTGTTGGGATGTTAAGTCAGCATCTTAGGCTCCATGTTGGGCTTCACCACTGGTTTTCCTCCTTCATCTATGTTCCATCTCTGACTAGTGCTGACAATGGGTCCATGCAGAGCAGAGTTGAACACTGGTAGTGTAAACGGGACAAATCGATTTGTGTCAGATGCTGAAACATTTTGGCAGTGGTCCTGGTCATGTTCCTTTTCCAGCTAAAATGCCTTTTGACCAGAAGTTCTGCTACTTTCATCCTCAGGTCATGGCACCCAGTGTCTGACAGCAGCCTCCATTTCTCACATGATGGCTCTGATGGAAATATGGTGGCTGTGGAGTTTGGGTGGAGAAATGGCAGAAGTGGCATTCTGAAGGTTTTGAGTCCATCAAGACCAATGCAAACCACATGGTTGTAATGACTTGCTGAATTCCATGTTCTCAGCTGTCAACGACTAGAAAGCTTTGGACCTTCATACGACATAGTTCTTATTAGGCATATTTACCTTGAACCATCAGCATATTGTTTTGTATTCTTTTACTGTTACCTAACACAGGTTGGCATTCAGTTGGGTAGGAGGACCTCAGAGTAAATTCCAGTGTAGGTGGCTTGTTAAAAATAGATCGATAGTGGCACAGACAATGTGGTCTGTGACCTGAAAGTTCTACTAGGGAGAACCTAGCAGAACTTCAGTGTACCACTTCTTGCTTTTGATCTCCTTACTGGAGTTCCCTCCCAGGCTGGGAATGTAAAAACCACAAGAACACGAGGCCATTTACTGAGGCGGGATCAGCTCTCCTGGACAGGCATTTATCAAGCTCTTCTCTTCAAACACTTGCAGGACTCTGAAGCCTTTCATACTTCATGTGTCATCAGTGCTGGACAGGCTTTTGGGACTTGCAGGCTCCAGAATGACCCTCACTGTACTTGTTTCATGCTCCCAAAAAGCATTCCCATTCAAAGCATGCGGAAGTGCACTGAAAGGTTTTTAAAACTGGCCGATCTGACCGTTTCAAAGAGGTGAAAGGACTAACTTGTTAAACATGGAAATTGTCCCCCAATGAGTCTGCTCATTACACCTCTTCGTGCAAATGCTACAGTAAATCTCTCACTTCATTTGTACAACATGATCTGGGAAACTAGTTTAAAAGTCGCCAGGATATGCTTTCCCTATGACCACAGGTGGCCTGGAATGCTCTCAGACCTGGAGATTTATTCTGAGCACCTCAGCCATTATCTGATTGAAACTCTGAAATGCAGGTCTGTATTGGTCTGAGTCATGTGTGACCTCTGGCAGAAGACAAACGCACAGGTGTACCCATGAGTGTTCATCGACCAGCTGATAATGGATCTCACGGCTCTGGTGAAACACACAGCAGGAGGTGGTCAGATGTTCCCACAGCCCATGTCGGGACACCTCCAGCTTATCCACACTCTGACGCTGGGTTGTCCATCTGGGCTTTAGCCCTCAGTCTGGCTTTGGAGGTGTTATGCTGACGCTACAATGAAGGAGCAGTAACTCCTCCTGCAGAAACAGAATTCTACTTTGATAACAAAGTCATTCAGGCTTTCTGAGCAGACCAGAAAAAACAGGAGAGCCAAGCAAAACTGTGTTCAGGACCTTTCTGCAGATTTTTGTCCTCTAGGGAGATTCAAAACGGTGTTTTGAGGGTGAAGGTCAGTATGTGATGCCTGCTCCAAATCTGGCTTTCCTCTTGCTGACTGTGGTACGTTTGTGCTGGATTTACACCAGTGTTACCCAGAATGGTCTTTGGCCCTTTTGGTTCTTGTTAATCATCCGTAATGACATTCATCCATATCTCCTGTCAGACAGTGGGAGGTTCCAGAAGTGAAGCTTGTGTCTCAAATACTGCTCAGATGAAGTATTGCAGCCTTTGTCAAAACTTTGTTGAATCTGACTCTGCCTGGAGTCCATCTGTTGTCTTTTGGCACCTTTTGAGTTCCACAGGTGCTTTGACCTCACTTCCCTGTACAATGGAGAGAAGGATGTTGCGGGTTACACAAGGTTTTCTCACTCCTGGTGGCTTTTTAAATATTATTTTCTTTGTTTTGTCTCCTTGGGAGTAATCCCTCTTGCCATTAATTTGCTTGCGTAGCAGTGAACTTTGATTTCATTTAGCGTTCATGTCTGGGCTGTCCCCACAAACATAGTTCTGAATTGTCCAGTTTGAAAAAGAAAATACATTAAAAAGATTGATTGATTGACTTTACCTAGCAAGTGGGTGACAAAACTGAAAAATTGTTCCCAGGTCCAGTGAGTTCGTTCCAAGTTTTATCTTGCAACAAATTTGCGGCTTAAATTAAAAATCCTAAATTTATTAAAATCATGAGTTTGTATTGGCAGTGCTAACCTAGTCTAATGGTAAAGCATTGAAAACTATGACAATGTAATCTAAACTTTATAAGGGGAAGCTGTTAAATTATTTTGCGAGGAGCCAAAGTAAGAAAGTCAAGGGATTACAGCTCTGAACTGAAAAGTGCATGAAGAAATCCAAAGTTCATTTAATAGGAAAAAATCCCATTAGCTCCATTGAGTTTTGGACAAAACCCAGGATCTTTACAGACATTTACTCAACGAGTATATCTATTACTTAAAGGCAAAGTGTCGTGTCTTGTGCCATAGGAAGACAGTATCTCTTTGAACCATGCAACCAAAGAATATTGGGCAGTACAGCAGACATACTTTAGAGGAACCGATCAGGAAAATTCCCGCAGGAAGTCCATTTCCTAGTACCTGTTGTGGTGCCTGGGGAGAGCGAGCCGGTACCGTGCAGTGTCCAACAAGGAGATTTTTCAGCAGCATTGATTACCTTGGAAAATTGTGGCCGCTTCTCTCCTCTGGTTAGGAGATAGCTTTGCTTCATCCAACGTCTGTGTAAAACTGTGGAGGCAGCTAACCTTAAGTCAGTGCTTTCTGCAAAGTTAATACCCTGGAGGAGCATAAAAGAAAAGATTTTACTTTCCCTAAGCCTGAACACATGCATTTTATTGAGATAAAATAAGCATATCATAGTCTTTCCAAAGGTATATTTGTTGTTTGTTTACAAGCACTTAAATAATGCTCTTCATAGCACTTACTTCCAAAATGTCAACAAGCGCACAGGAAGGACCTGGTTTAGAAGTGGGGAGAGTCCATGGCTTATGTGATGAAGAGCTCCTGCCTTCCTGTTCGGCAAGATACCCAGCTCTCCTCCTAAAATACCAGATACTCTTACAGACTCCTTTGTGCTCTCCTCTGGGAGCAGAAAGGACATATCTTGCATGGAATGTGGAGCTGCCAGAAGGCTCCTCACAGATCACAAAAGTGTTGGAGGGACACTGCAAATCCAAAATTCTTGTAACCATCCCCACTACCTTGTATTAGAGAACCTGCAGTATTTCACTGGAAATGTATCAGTCCCATCTTGGTCATGGAGAGCTTTTAAGCATCAGTTTGCAAGGTTCTGCTCTTTTTTTTTTTTTTTNCATTAATTATGGGAATGTTTGAGCTGTAATTTGCTAGATTCAATGAGCGGATTATCTTCAGGATGACTGCTGCATTAGGCCAGTCTCACTGGATATTTTTTCTGTGTTTGAATACTGATGAGAGGTAAAGTGGTTCCAATTTGTTGACTTCCTGACTGGCACATGTCTGCCAGAGATGCCAGTGGGAGACCTGAACCACTGGGACTTTTGTCTGCATTGGGGCTGCTGGTGTCTACCAGGAAAGGCTCCGGCTGCCAGCCTCTTCCTTCTACTAAACACTTAGGGCTGGGCTTAAGTTTAAGCAGCTGCTCAAACTCACTTGACGTAAGTCCGTGCTACAGCAGAACCTCCACTCGTGTGCACGGAGAGCTCTGCCTGGGTATGGCTTGCCAAGGTTTATATCTATTTTGGTGGGCCAAAAGGAGAGAAAAATGTGTCATTTCAGAGCTGGCTGCAGTGCATTCCTGGAAGGGGCTGAGCACCCTCAGCTCCAAGGGTTTTCTACAGGAGTTGACAATGCTCAGTGTCAATCCTGGAATGAAGGTTATTATTAGACTTGCTAATGGCAAGTGTATGTGAGAGATGGGAGCTGTCTGTGACATAGCAATGTATAGTCATAAAAATGCAGATCTGGAGAGCATTACCAATGGGTTATAATGATTTAAAGATGTGGCTATTTAAAAATGTTGTGACTAAGATTCAGAACAAGACATTTAGCTCTATAAATAGCTTTCTTTGTTTCCCCTCAAACACAGTTGCATGGTTTGGCCTTCATTTTTTCAACAATCCATTCCTCTAGGAGAGGGTATTTATTCCTTAATTGAAAATTAAAAGTTACCCAGATCTGATATGACATCTTTTCTTTTCCCAGGTAAAATGTGAGGCTAAGTCACCTTTGCCCAAACCCAAGAGTAACAACAGCAACTGTAAAAAAGGCTCAAGTGAGGATAAATCAAAGATTGCCGTAGGTGAAGAATGCAGAGCTGATGAGCAGGCTTTCCTTGTGGCTCTTTATAAATATATGAAAGAAAGGAAAACACCAATTGAACGAATACCCTATTTAGGTTTTAAGCAGAGTAAGTATCCTTTTTCTCACTTTCTTGTTGACATTTTAGAATGGTTTGGCTTCTCTGGAGAAAACATTTGCACACGAAGCTTATTTTAAAGCCTTATGGATGGGGGGGACCATGTTTATATCTACACATTTTCCAGTCCAGGCATTTCACTGTCTTATGCCTAGATTTGCATCTCTTCCTTCTGGGGTAGTTGCTGCTGGTTATTTATAGGTTTAAATCCGCTGATTATGACTAGAAATAGGCATGTTGAAAACTCTCTAGTTTTCTGTTTTGTAAATCTGCAGCGTCTGTAATGCCTTTCTTCTGAGTTAATAATATGACGTATCTTTATTGTGCCCAGATGTTCTTTATGAAAGGACAAATATTAAAGGAAGACATTTAAAAGTGGTCAAGAAAGGCACAAAAGGGATCGTATTTTTAAGCCCCAAAATGTGTTTATAGTTAATAAATTACTGACTTTGGAGAATATAAAACCAGACTGAATCTGTTTAATACAGAATGCAACGTTTAGAATTGCTTTGGCGTGTACAGTTTGTAGTGCCACAATCTGTAAAGTGATTGTAGGTGGAGAAGATAGAGTTGTAACTAAATTTTACATAAATATTGCAGTGCAATGTAGATCTTTCAGAGTTTCCAACAAAAGCTGTAAATAGGGGTATTTTTCTTCCTTGTCTATAGATTGAATGATACTTTATTTCCTTGAAGGGAGAACTCCATGGATTGAAATATTATTTACGATAATTTATCTCTCAGATTAAAACCATGTGTTATTTTGATGAAGAATGTCAAACCTGTATGTTTTACATAACAATTTACATACCTAATAGCAATTGGCACTGATTGCAACAGGCCTCCAGCAGCCATTATAAACTTATATAACTCCGAATGATTACAGTGTTTGTCTGAAAACTGGCTGCTTGAAATGGAAGTAAAATTAATGTACTATGAACAGCATCGTTGCATTATGCATTGATTCAGATTAAATCAAGGCCTAAGCAAAGCTCTTGATAGCTTTGAAACAGTACAAGGTTCAATGAGGCTTTCAGAACGTTTTGTGTTGAAGAGCAGATTTTTTTTTTCCTCCCTATTTTATTCTGCACTCCCTCAAGCATGGGGACAGGGCGGGCTTGAAAGGCAAGCTAAAATATTATTTCTAAAATTCTCCACTGGGAGTATGGCCCTTTGCTAACATTTAGCTGATACACTGAAAGTTGCCTGACATTCATTATAAATTAGGGGCCTGATCCGGCAAATACTTAAATGCCAAGAGTAAGTATGCCAAGAAGAGCAGAAATGTTTGCAGGACAGCGCTCTCTATTTGTCCAGAAAGACTTGAGCAAACATTGCCAATATAAATAAGTTAGTGGGGAAAATCAGTACATATGCTACAATAGAGCATCCCCCTGTGGAGGAAGAGATCCTGTCCTCCATGATCTGCGGTGTTATCGCTGAGTATGGCCTGAAGTATTTGTAGTATGTCTGTGGGGAATCACTGTTTGTTGATGGAATAGTGCATGCATCTTTCATAGAGCTGTGACATCAACTTTTCTTCTAGCAATTAAAATAAAATAAAATAAAATAAA
>VXBJ01005110.1:477579-491166 GCA_013400055.1 Nycticryphes semicollaris
AATGCGAGACACCAGCAGCAAGCAGCAGCCTTATGGGACAGGGGGCCAGGAGTAACAAGTATCTCCCAACACATCTTTTGAATTGAGTCACCTCTATTCCTCCCACCACACAGCCGTGGGCAAGACACAGACACTCATATCATAATTATGATGGCAATTTTCATTTGTGCTCCCCCCAGGTTCATTAACACAGGACCTGTTAGAAGACAGCTTATTGTTTATTGATTATGGGGGCCATTATCTGAGCTGCAATAAATATTGGATATTTTTGTTTAATCAATAGGCTTTCTCTGTGAGCCAGTGTGTGGCTCATGCTTGCTTGCTTGCTAATGAAATCACTGTTAAACAAATAATTAAAAGCAACATTCTTCGCAATGAGTAATTTTTATTATCAAAGTTATGGAAACATGCTACAGTCATTATCCTGTGCTGCTTATCAGCAAAGTCAAATGAGCTTATTACCTTTCTCTTAGTGTATTTTTCCTGTCCTGTTAAGGAATCTAAATGTATGATCTTATATGTAATGAAAAATATATATATAGTATGAGCTAATATTCACTCTTCAGCTTATGTAAATACCTCTTTGGAAAATGTTTCACAGGAGCTATTTCAGAGGCTTTGAGCTTTTTTTTTCTCTATTTTTCTTTTTTAAAAACTGTTTAATTTACATTTCTTTGAAATATGTTGGTTAATGCAATGCTTATCTAAATACTTATTGTCCCTCTAACAGTTAACCTTTGGACTATGTTTCAAGCTGCTCAAAAACTGGGAGGATATGAAACAGTAAGTGTTTAAGTAACTTAAATGAAATAATTGTGCAATCTAACTTTTCCCTCTTAGAAAAAAAAAATGTAAAAGCAAACAATCATTTACTGCATTTTAGGCTAGCTGTACGCATTGTGGGTTTATTGGACCGTTTTTGGAAGCAGTCCCAATTAGTTCCAGGTTTGGCAAAATTGTAAACTTGTCGTAAAAACTACAAGTGGAAAACATATGTAACTCTTCCCTGTCAAGGAAATTAGTTGGGTCTGTAATTTTTTCCCATGTTGAGAAAGGGCTATTATTGTACGACAAGCCAAGATTGCATAAAAGAAATTTCACTTGGCAACATCCCTGACATCTGTTCATGTCTAATATGGGAAATATATTAAAGGCTTTCAAAAGTAATCAGCATTGTCCATTAAGGAATAGTATACTGCTGTATCTTCTCTTATTCCAAGTGTAAAAGATCTTTATTAGACAAGGGTCAGTACCACATAAACAGGAAGTTATCAAAGTAATTCAGAAAAGTCTCTGACACTTTTTATCAGCTAACCATATCTGACGAGCAGTTTATTTTTAGCTCACAGGAAAATGTGATGGCCATGGATTTTACAGCATGTATTTTGAAGCAATAAAATATTAGAGCAACAAACTTAGATTAAAATCTTGAAATGAGAAGAAAGAGCTGCATTAATATGGCACATCGAGATGACATCTGTAATAAAAACCAATTGACATAGGAAGATGTCGTCATTGGAAATATTTTCTTTGCACACAATGATCAGATTAAGTTGTTCAGTTCCTGCCGCAGTTGGATGAAAGAAATTATTTTTGCTTTGTTTACGAAGTAATCTGGGGCATATCTGTGCTGTAGCGAAATGACAGGAAGAAATGCACTATCAAGAAACTGAAAGTTGTTTGAACCAAAATATAAAACTCACTGTTTTCCTTCCATACAATAAAGTGTATTGTTCTGTAAATCAGCAGCCTGGGTTGATTGGCATGGGTGTGGCTGGGATTTTTTGAAACACGAAATCTAACATTCTCAACAAAAATATACGTTTGATTAGGGTTTTGTTTTTTTTTTTTTGCTCCTGTATCTTTCATTAATCAGCACATACCATGCTTATGTACAGGGGTGTGTGTAGGTGTGCTCACAGGTATATATGAAGCAGTAGCTACCATAGATAGATCGTTACTGCAATTATGAGCCAACAGTAATTGCCATGAGTTGTAAAGTGCAATGAAAATGAGGAATAAAATCTTGAACTTGATCCAGAGTACAAGGGAAGGTGGGGAGGGAGATTGAGAGGAGAGTAGTGTCTTCGGAGTGCTCAGGGAGGTGAGTGAGTTTCCCAGCGATATTTCAGATCTGCTTGAAGGAATGGGGGGTCGAAACAGGAATGCCAAAGTGGTGGCTTTCTGCAGAGCTGAATTTAGTGCCAAGATGAGAGGGATGGATTTAGAGATGGTGAAGGTGAACCTGTATGCCTGAGGCAGAGCAGTAATAGGATGTTGAGTTTGTGAACATGAGGCCAGAGAGCCAAGTGTACAAACAGCAGCAGAAACATGAGAGGATCAGCGTGGAAGGATCACATGTGAGAATGTCATCTAGAGTAGCATCAGTCCACCCTTGTCTCAAAGCTCCTGTCCTTTTCTTAGTGACGGATGTTCTCTGTTGTTTAGGGGTGTTTGTCACCTTTGATCAAAATGCACCATGGAGACATAGAACACGTACCAACGGTCCTCATAGAGAAGAAATTAAACAATTGCTTGCTGGTCAGTAAATGGCAAGGCGAGCATAGCTTCCACCCTCTGGCATACTCAGGGGCCCAGCTTTGGTTTGAGAGTGCCTCCGGCTGAAGTGATAGGCCTGATTTTGGTTTCGTGGATGTGGGTGGCATCGATACTCTCTGCAGATGAGCTCGAGTTGGGAGGACCATTGTAATGCACATTAAGTTGTACAGAGAGCATGAGATTTTCTGACCTCATTCTCTTCTGTTAACAGTCTCATCCTCAATATGGATCTGCCTGTGCTTTACATTCCCTGGATGTTAATCCAATAGCTGTTGCAATACTTTGACCTCTGTGCACCCTGTTTCTTATTATTTTATGGCCAGATGATACCCATTGAATTTGCCAAGCTGTATTTGTTTGTATGTATTTTATCATGGTGAGCATTGCTGACAGGCCTTTGTGTCATTTTTCATCAAGGCAGTGGGTGACTGGGATGACATGGACCTCAGTATCAGTTCCAGAATCTTAGAGGTCTGCTTAGATATAGAAATTCTGAGTGAGTTCTGTAGTTCAATAGCAACCAGAAATCACCACTCATACACACAGTGCCAATACCTATTGATGATAAGAAGTCATGTGCAGAGCAAAGGCTTTCTTGAACCTACCCGGATTAATATACATTTATCTATATGGACCCTTTCATCTAACTTGAACAAGTAATTTGTCCGTTATACGGGCTTCATCATCTTTAACTTGTTTTAAAATTTCACAAGTTTCTGGTTTGTGCATTTAGGTAGAAATGGGTCTTTTCTCTGGGAAGTATTGTAAAGAAAAGGATATTTAAAAGCAGGTATTTGGCTTCAGCATGTGACAGCCATTTTATGGATAGGAAATAAATAAAAGATTGGTTAGTATCACGTATAGGAACTTAGACTGGCCAGATGACTAGTTTTTTTACTAATGTGTAGAAACCCTCCCAGTTAAAGCAATTGCAAACTTTACATCTTTGTGTTTCACAGAGCCGTGGTAGTCAGGCCATTGTCAACTTCATCCCCTGCCCTGTCCACCTTTTCCATGTATAGATGCTTCAATGGGGCTTTAAAAACGTCTTTGAGAACGAAGCAGAGACTATGTCCAGTGTTTTCCAGCTTTGGTCCAGATTCACAGGACAGTGCAAGAACTCTGAGTCTAGTGCTGTTGTTTAAGGATCAAAAAGTGAATTAAAACAGCCAGGGATTGGATTTGAGGTGCAGAGAACAACTCTCCTAGCCATCTGTCTGACTTTCCTTTATTGTCATGTATCAGGGGCTGGAATGGATCCAGTGAGGCTTCACAGAGAGTATTACCTGTATGTACAGGATATACATAGGGGATATCTACTACTGTCAAGTTATGATTGTGTGTCATATGTCATATTTAAGGGCTCTCTAGTTGGAGTACTTGTGAGGGTCATTTCTGTCCATTATCTTTTTGATTACTAACTCTTAGTTAGTTGTCATCTATAACTGTGTAATAGCACACTCCCATGTACTTCTTGTTGGACATAATACAGGCTTAATAAAAATAGCAACCCGTACAAATTGGTTTAAGTCCTTAACAGATGAAGCTGTCTCTTTGGAATTGGTGGGATCATGTTTCTCTTAAACAAAGATACATGAAATGAGCATCTTTGTTACTAATAATAGGAGAGTGCATTGGAAAGCACTCTCTATAGCAGACCTTCACAGTATGAATGATTTAAAATGTCCCCAAATCCCTGGATGAAGTACAAAACAATGTCACGTCCTAGGGAGCTCAGCTGCAGTGGCGTTTCACAGCCATTGCCAGGAATTTTCTGTTACCATAAGTCCAGTGAGTAAAAGGAGCAGATATGCATAGACGGGAAACTTCTAGGACTTACCTAAAGAGTTGTCCTTGGCAAGTCATGAAGTGGTATTTTTCCTTTTGAGTCAACACAAAAGGAGTGCCTTGGCATGTTTGCAGAAGGCTGTGGTGCTGAATGGACTCTATGTGGAGATGTCTTAGAAAGATAACCAGCAAAAGAAACTTAGGTGGAACTTAAGCCTTCAGTGTGTAGCAGCTTAAATTTTGCCAAAGGTCAGTGGGATCCCATTTAGCTGCTGCCTCCTGGAAGCAACAATAAAGTGCTTTAGTTTTTAAAAATTAATGATTGACAAGTACAGCAGTCCTGCATCTGGGCAAGCCCAAAGAAACTGATATATCAGTGGAATGCAAAGCTAACCTGGGTTTGTTTCATACAGAGCTAATACCCAGAGCTCTGTTTTGAAGAGCATTGTGAACATTGCATACCGCGATGATAAAATCCCCCTCTAGATTTGCAGCAGGAAATAAGCAAGAACCCTTTTCATGTGGAAGGGAGCTGGGAGCTGGGATTGCAGTGCAGAAGACCTTAAGATTTCTCAACACAGAAGACACCATTAAAAGCATGTGTATAAACAGTCCTGTAATAGATAAGATCATTCCTTTTATTTGGTTGGTTTTGTGTACCAGTCACTTCCTAATACCATGCTTATAGGAATCAGGTCTGCTCTCGAATCCCTGGGCAGCCTAATCTCTTGCTTTAACTCCAAATTCTGCTGATTGGGAAAGATGTCATGGAGGTTTTCAAAGCTCCTGGCTTCCAGAGGGTCTAGCTCTGGGATTTTGAAGCTGTAGGTTGGGGAAAAATTGTGGGAGGGGCCTGCAAACAAGAAGACTACTTTGAAACTGAGGCAGCATTGGAATGGGAAGCTACCTCTCAGTTACTTCAGTTCTTTGAAGTTTATTAAGCATAAACCCTAAACATTTTGGAGCAAGAGGAAACTCAGTCCCAGGCTTTGTTAGACTAACAGTCGTTTCAGGCAATGTCAAATTTAAACTTAGCTCTGGACATGGGAGGGCACAACTCTGTTGATTACCAAGGCGTTCTGGTCCATTGCAGATGCAGAATTGCATAAAGCTGGGCAAATGTTTGTGTAAATGCTATTATTCTAAACAGCCTAAAGGAGTGGGACACCCAAATTTATTTCAAAGGGATTTCCTTTTCCCCTCAAAGGTGGTTGTGTTTGCTGATGTTCCAGCTTGTAAATCAGCTCTTGAGTCAGCTCATAGTTACTGAGACTTGGGCTCTAAGGTTACCATTTTCCCATTAAAAATTGAGACCATGCTTCTTAGTCACATCGGGATGTTTAAAAACGGGACTTGCAGTAGTCCTCTTGCTGACTAATCCTTTGCTTTCATTTATAGCTTCTGCACAGCATCACTGTACTTAGCTAAAGCATCAGGTCCTGGCCCACAGCCTTGCAAACCAGCCAGGCCATGCTTGCCAGAGGGCCAGAGCACAGTCACTAGATTGGCTTTGTGCATCTTTGTTCCCCTAGTCTATGAGGCTGCCAGAGACTTGATTTAATATACAGCTATTTGCAGCCGTCCTCAGGGAATTTGTGACTTTTGGAAGATACCAGAATGCAAGAGCTGCCTGGCCATGCCAAGGTCCTTTGCCTGTCCCAAGGTCTGGTGGAATAGGTATGAGAGGCTGGACGAGAAGCAGCTTCCCATCCAGGCACTGCTCCACAGCGGGGCATTTGGTGCAAGTTTTTTTTGACCTTTCAGGTTGCAGAAGGAGCATCCTTTCATATTCTTAGAAGGTGATGTTCTTTATGGCTCATTAGGACTCCAGTTCTTCAACACCTTTAGTAATAATAATAGCTAGTAGTGTTGGTAGCCTAGGGAAAAGGCACTATAAGAATTTGAACAAAATAGACTTAAGATTAACCTTTCCTCAGGTGAGTGTTTGATTTTTATTTAAAAATTTCATTTGTGCAGAATTGAGTCTTGAATTGTAGTCTGTTTCTTGTGACTGTGGTCTTTGGGCTGGTTTCAGAAGACAGAAAATAAAATTAGTGAATGCAGCTCGTCCATTTTGCTTTAAATGAGTTTCAGGATAAGATACTCCTGCATTTTTTTAAAGTACGTGTGGGTGCAAACTATGTATAGGTACTAATTGGTACCTGTAGGTACTAGTTGGAGGTGCTGATTTTTTCTAAGGAAAATTGTACAAACAATAAAATTAAATAAATTGTAACATTATCAAATGATAAGTCTCCAGCCATGCTTTTGGCTTCAGAGTGATTTCTGCAGAGGAAGGATTTTCCTTTTATATTGAGTGAAAAAGAAACACCTCTTACCCTGTAATATTAATGATGGTAGCTATCTCTTCTGTTTAGATTAAAATTGCAGGCCTGAGATTGCAAGTTGTAATATTTGTTTTCTTCTGATTGCTGCCTTTAACTCCTCAATAAACGCCATTGACTGCTCTGTGGGTAACTCCGAAGAAGCCTCCAGGGCTGAATATATTAAAATCCACAGCATTCCACAGAAAATGACAAAATTCTCCCCAAATTGCCCCCACAATTTTCCACTGGCCTTCTTTATGAGCTGCAGGCAAAAGAGGGTGATCTGTTGTGCTTGTCCTATTCCTGTTTTTCTTCCTGTTTTAAATATAGCAGAATATATAAAATAATGAAGTGGTATTCAGAAACAATTCTTTTGCCAGGTCTTCCATCTGTTATTCTGTATAATCCTAATTTCTGAACAAAAAAACAGAACCGTGGTATGCAACTCAATATGTTACAAGATGTTTATTTTCATCAGCATGGTCCAATAAAGTACATAGCTCAAATATTAACATTGGAGTATGTTAAGATTTCATTACTATTTGATCTATATATTTTACTGACATAAATGGATAAAAATAAACAGCTTGTAACATATAGAGTTACAGACTATGCTTTTGTGGATTTACAGAATTCTGTGGTGGATTTGGGTTTTGCAGCAGATTTATTTTCTCTAATTCAGTTAAAATAACTATGTAATCATTATTTGTGCTGAGTATGGTTTGAGCTTCATTTTCGTAATTCACCGTGGGATTTGTCTGCATAACTTCTGATGGTTAATGACCCTGTATTGATTGAGATTCTCTTTTGTGAGGCCGTATTGCTTGTGACTTGATAATGAATCAGACAGATCACTCCATTTTAGAGAGAAAGAAAATAGATGTAGTGTTAACTTTAAAAAAAAAAAACACCAAAACTACACCCAAAGCCTGTGCAGTCTATATATTCTGTAGGGGCTTTTATAGTGCGTGTAGTACATGCTATTCTGAAAGTGTCACACATGCATTTGTTGTTGTGAACTCAAACACTGTAGAATCTGTAAAGATGCAAGATTAAATTTTCCATTGCCATTTTTACAGATAACAGCCCGTCGACAATGGAAACATATTTATGATGAATTAGGTGGTAACCCTGGAAGCACAAGTGCTGCTACATGTACTCGCAGACATTATGAAAGGTAAGATAACAAGTCTGAAATGCTTGTTTAATAATGAAAAAATTAATTTGGAGAGCTTTCAAAGTGTTTTATAAAGAATTAGAGAACGAGGGAGACAGAGGCTTCTTAAAGATATAGAAAATATTCCCCCAACAGTTTAGTCAGATAATCCATTGTAATTTAAACCAGAATGTATGTCTCCAGTGATTAAATAAATAAAACAAGCATCTGATTTTTCTATGGTACATATCTTAATTTTTACAACAGCTTTACAGATAAGGAAGCTGAAAAATTGAACAAAACATACTCAAGGAAAAATAAGAAACAACAGCTAATTGATGCAAACACTTGTCTTCTGTCATTTTTTAGGAATACCAATTAAGCAATTGTGGTTGTGATCAAAATAATGGGGTGGCCCACAATGCAGGGTGCTGTTAATGTTGTAGGTCATGCAGAGCATTGCATTCCTCTTCTTCATTGCATTCCTTCCCTCCTCCCTGCGTGCAAGCTGCTGCCAAACACTCTCTGCAGCCATTGTTGCTGGTCAGAACTGTTGATTTCTTATTCTTCGCATGTAGATAATAACTTCCACGGCTTTTGAAGCCAGCATGCATTGAATAAAATACAGAAATACTGGAGCTGGAATGTTGTTTTGGTTTGGTATGGTTTTAGAAACAACTCTTTTTTTCTTTTTTTTTTTTTTTCTTTTTTGAGGGGAGGCGCGGGGGACTTGTAGGGTTTTCTTTCTCTTAGACAAGCAAATGTTAATAAACGCTCTGCAAGTTCAGGCTCAGATAAGTAAAGTCCAGACTCTTGTTCCTGGGCATAAACAAGTTACTTTGCTGAGGTGAGGAAGAAATTGTACTTGCCTATGCATGAGGCAGCACAGCAGAGCTGTGCTCAGTGGGGAGTTTTTCTCCTTCTTTTAGTGCCTTATGTGTTGGCCACTGCAAGGGACATGCTGTCCTCCTCATGAAAGGGAAGGTCGATCACCTTCATTGACAGGACATATCTCCAACATAAAGGACTTAGGTGCACAAAAAAGTTGTATATAGTGCTACTATAAAAATTAAGAGTTAGAAGCCTTCTGGAGATCAAGCCAAGCAGCAGAGCACACAGGGTGAGTTGCTGTGTATGCCAGATGGGGCTTTTCCCTACTTTTGTGTTGTGGAGTTCCTTTCAACAGATTGAGGGTATTATTGACATCTTCCTCCCCATCATTACAGCCCTGAGAGTCGCAGGACTTCTTGTACCCATTCAAATTGATGGGTTTCAAGCAGGCAGTCTGGGTCTTCCCTTGCCAGATGTGCTTTGTAGGATGTTGTTTAGTTGACAGAGGAGACCCAGGCACTTATGGGAGTTGGGTCTGTGCGGGCTTAGGTTGCACAGGGAGGAAGTGTTTCTGGGCCCTATGTTGAAATCCTGGTCACCGAGCGAGTACTTATCTTGTAGTTGTGGAAAAATAAATGAACCATTCACAAATAGTCCATGAATCCCCATCTTTCTCTTCTACTTCCATGCTAGTGATTTATTCTTTAACATGCAAAACCCTTCAATTGCACTGTGATACACAGGGACTCGTCTGCGTGTCTTACTCAGCAGTTACTCAGGGGTGCACTACTAAGTGCCACAAAGCCTCTTGTGCTCACTAAAAAACCTGAGCAGCCTTGTGATGCCTTCAAGATTGAAAAGCCTTTCCAGACTACTCAGAATCAGTTCTGCTTGCCTTGAGCCAGTCTGAGAAGAACTAACAGTCTGTTAGTTTATGGTTAGATTGGTCTTAGCACAACGAAGAGCCTGAATCTGAGTTCCTGGATGCCAGTCTGTTGTGTGGGCTTGGGTTAGGTATGATAGGAGGCAGCACTTATTTTCCAAGTCTCTGGCAGGCTGTCAAAAGATGGCATTTGGAGAAAATGTCTTGTAGGATTTTTAGGTTAGCCCTGACCTTACCTAAAATATGCTTTACCAAATCTGGTCTGAGAAACAAAAACGTGTATACCAAAAACCTCAGTGACTGGTCCAATCTCTAGACTTCTAGTGTTAGACACATTTTATTTTCCACCACAGGAAAAGCTGTATTAAGCGTCAGACTTGGAAAAAAAGTAAATGAAATTGTCATGGTTTGTTTCAGCTGGTAATTCTAACTACAGCACCTGTAAATGTAATGCTCATTTATAGCCAAAGTGCTCAGATGACATTTAATCTAAAACTAGAACTGCAGTGCAGGAATACACATTCATGATTCAGGACACACATATATTTTCTAACTTGAAGGTGAGCTGTAAAGCTAAACTGGAAATTGAGTTAAGCTGGGAAGTAAATGCTGGATAAACCTCATGATTTTCTCCTTTCTGAATCCCACTGCCCTTTCCTTGCTTACTGGGGGCAGAACAGGCAGTTCCCTGACTTCAGTGATCCTGACGCTGTTTGAATTAGCCTTGCCATTCATCTCTACAACTAGATCTCAAGGGCATCCATGTTGTGTTAACCAGCTTTCTTCCAAGATGACAGAGAAGCTACTAGCTGTTTGCACCAACTTTAACGTATCAAGGCTGCTGATGCGGCAGTGACCTTTCAGTGACATCCTTAGAATGCTGAAGAGTGGGATGTCCCATTCAGGTACTGCATCCCACCTTCCTGCCCTCTCTAAGTTCCCCTCTGCAAGGTGGAGTTTCACACCCAACTTCTCAGGGCAAAAAGAAAAGAAAACAAAAGAATACAAAAAAGGAAAAAACCGAACCCCAACAATACACACAAAAAAGCCAAGAAATGGAGAAGGCAGAATTGCCTTTCTGTCTAGCAAATTCTATGAAGAAATGCTGCTTTTCTCAAGAGGTGCTTATAACCTCTGAAAAGCCAGCACATTGCTGCAGACCCTTGGTACCAAGGATGGGAAATGCTGAGACAAAGCCAGATTTAAAGGCTGTGGGGAATGCTTTGCTCCCCTCTCCGCTCCCCCATTTGGAGCAGGGGTTGTGGTGGTTGCTGTTGTGCTATACGTAGGCAACGTGCTTCTGCCAGGTGCAGTGTTTGCTTTGTTTCCCTGGTAAAAGGAAAAGAAAGATTTTGCGTGCATTATCAACTGATTCATTTTTCATGTAGTATGGTTTGTGTTTCCAGTAACTGGTTTAATTTTAAAACAAGGCGAGGCTGCCAGTGTTTCAGTAAGTGTTATTTGTATATTAGTTAGACAACTTTTGTTTTATTAATGAGTATAATAATGAAAGTGCAGGTTGCTGAGTAGAAGCAATGGGTGTTTTTATTTAAAGCATAGCAGGCATCGTATAATGCCAATGAATGCGTTATTGTCACTGTAGGCATGGCTGGTCTGAACCTGCCTCTGATTGGGTTATTCCAAATAGGCCGGAGCACTTTATAAAAATGTCTTTGTCAGCCTAGTTTTCCTTCCAAACCTATTCATCTCTGTCAGTTTTTAATATTAGTACCAGGCTCTTGGCTATAGTCCATTAGTACTGTACTTAATTGCTCATGTTACAGATGATTACCAATATAAAAAGCATTAATGTTTTCCCATTGTGGGGCTGTTGCTCTGTGCACAGCTCGGACCATACAGAGCTTATGAGTTGTTGTTTTGGTCATTCTCTCATTTGTGCTCCTTTAGTGCCCTTACCCGGCATGATCACAGAAAGCTAGAGGCGTGTGGTTGGTATGAGCTGATTCAGCCTGAACCTTTCCTGTGAAACTCTTACAGCCCTTGTCAGCACCCTACATCTCTCTCTCTTATCAAGAAACCCTCAGAAACGGCTACTTTTCTGCGAAGCACTCTTCCCCATGCTGCCTTCCCCTAATAATGCAGATGTGGTTTTCACATGCAGGGTTTGAGGTTTCTTTCGCTTTTACACGAAACACATGATCGGCAGCTTTAATTTTCCGGCGTGAACTATGCTGTGTGCAGTGCTGATGACGTTGTTGATAGAGATTTTTCGTAAATATTACACCACCACCACAAAAAACCCCAAACCAAAAAACCCAATCTACTATTTTGCAAGGTATATAAAGTTCCCAATAAAACACGTTGACCAAAACAAAAATCCGAGTGATAGCCTTTTCAGGCCTTTTTCTGCCTCCACGTCTGGCAGTGATTCATCTTGGTTTCCTCCACAGCAAGCCTCATGCACAGGCTACGCACAGACACTCACAGGCCAGGGAACTATGGTGTGCAGCAGCAGTAACTAACACTCCTCAGCTGCTTTGGTGGAGAGTTGTGTCCGGCTTTGAAGGTGTCATGGCAGGCAGCTGGACAGTCCCTTAGAGCAGTAGCCTTCCTGACCTCTTTGGGTGCTGCAGGGAGCCTGGTTCCCTTGGGATCTCCAGCAGGGCTGGACCCAGAGCATCCCACAGGTCATGTCCTTCAGCAGTGCGTCTCATATCCTGGCCCTCGTGAGTCACTAGTGCCTTGAAAACCGGGCTGTCCTTGTCTAACCCGGTTGGAGAAGGGTTTATGAGGCTTCGTGCTCTCACCCAGCTGAGTGGAAAAGCAGTCTGCAGAGCCACAACCACCCGGGACTTGATGAGGAGCAGATAGGTGAGATAGATTCCCGGAGTGGCTTGTGGTTCTTTGCAGTCTGGCTTTGGACACAGACCTGCAGACGATTTTATTCTGGCAGTGAGTCTGGCCCAATGGCACTTGCAGAGCACCCTGCACATCTGTCCCTTACCAGGGGACTGAAGCCCAGGAGATACGGTGTCTTGTACAGTTCAGAGCCCATTATGCCCTTTTTCTGTGTAAATTGCTCACAATAATACTATATATTTTCAGAAGCACAAGGAGGGTCAAAATAAGTCCCTTACATGGTTTCCCTTTAACGGCCGTAAAGTCTCTCTACCCTAAGGATATTGTGGAGTAATTCAATATGCAAGAGAGCCCCTCATTCCATGCAAATGCTGTTTGGTTTTGTTAAAGGGTTTGGATAACTTTGGTAATGTGTAAGCATTTCAGTGGGGTTTTGTAGGAAATAGCAGCCAATCTTCTAAAGGAAACAAAAAATAGGAGGCTAGTATAGCATCTACATGAAAATGCTTATGGTTATCTTTTAATACACATTGTAATTAATAGAAGGTTTTGATTTACACTGCTAAGTGTGAAAACATCCTCAGGCAAAAATTAATCAAATGTTATGTCATGCTGCAAACTACAGCTAGCTCTTTGTTTGACCCAAAAAAAATCTCCCCAAGCAGCAGTTTTTTCTAGTCGCACTAACTTGGTTGTTTTATTTTTGTCTTCACCCCACTTTCCTGCCCCCCTCCTACTTCAGCTAGTCCCAGACTCCCAGAAAACTTCACAAGTTGCAAATTGTCTCAATAGTTTTCCATCAAGTATGAATTTAAGCATGAAGATAGATGAGGTGTCTCAATTCTCGCTTTCTTTTCCTGGGTTTTTGGTTTGGTTTTTTTTCCCTTTTTGATAAATAACAAGAGGTTTCTACTTATGATTTTCTGCCCTCAGGGCTTTATCATTAAGATTAAATAACTGTACTCTCAAGCATACCACTGAACAAACATCTTTTCAATTATGTGAGTAACAGATGCTTTAACAAAGGAACTATTGAAAATTCAGAAAGCTTTCCCCCTCCCCAAAATTTAAAAAGTATCAGATGACAGCGGAATGTAATTGTTTACCATTAAACAGATTCTTAACTGTCCATTCAAAACATCTGAGAATACACTTTTCTCTTTTCTTTTTTCTTTTCTCTTTTCTTTTTTCTTTTCTCTTTTCTTTTTTCTTTCCTTTCCTTT
>VXBJ01005110.1:491236-520713 GCA_013400055.1 Nycticryphes semicollaris
TTTTTTTTTTTTTTTTTTTTTTTTTTTTTTTTTCAAAATCTCTGGGTTTTCAGCCATGGAGATTTACTGGCCAGTACTGGAGTCAGCAGGAGTCCATGCTGGACAGTCGGGCACTGCCTTCCAGTGCATGGAGACAGGATCTCTCTCCTTGCAGGGAATTCCCACATCCTTATTTCCACCCAGGAGATTGTCCCAGCAGAATTGGGGAATGCCATGTGCTACCCAGTGTTCCCGGCTGGGTTGTCACCCAAGCAGAGAGGGACTTCCCAGGTGTCCCTGCCCTATACATGTGTGTGGATGCCTACCAGGTGCTGAGGCTGTGCAGCCCCGACATTCTTAGGGTCCCATCACTCCCCACAGATGAGGTGGGTGTTGGAGTTGGTCAACATCAGGCAAAGTGTGTCTCATATGTCTCATATGGTAACCTCATATCTTGACCCCTGGGGACAGGCTCTACACAAGGGGACAAGCTTCTTTTCCTTGCTGGGAGCTGAGTTGCCCCCAGAGGGTGCTGGGCATTAGGAGATGTGCCATTCTTTTCAGCAGCAGCACCAGGGATGGAGAGTAAGACCTTTCCCCTCAGATTCCCCATGTCTGCTGGGAATCTCTACCTCGTACTTTACTGGAGGACTTGGCTAATATGACAGAGGTTGCCCCTAGTTTGTTCAACTTTGTGCAATGGAGATATGGCTCAGAGCTCCCAGGGAGGGTCAACAGGAGTTTGGAGTCCCTCCACCCCACGATCAATGCAAAATGGCATCTGTAAGCTTGTCCTGAGCGTAGGCACCAAGCAGTGCAGGGACTATATGGACCTACCAAGCAAAATACATGTCTGCCTTTAGAAATGGTAACTGGCACAAGCAGAGCCTTATAGCAGTTTTGGTAGAGTGACCTGGGGAAGCTACTCTGTCCCCGTCATCCTTCTTTTGAATCTTCCATGCAGTAAATCTGCGTTGAAGGCAAAAAAACTGGGGTTGTTCATCTCCCCCTGCTGAGCCATAGGATTGAGAGTGCCTGAGCTTCCCTCGCCTGGCTGTGCAGTTAAATCAACAGCTGTGTTTGTAATGTCACTAATTTCCAGTTTACTTTAAACAAAGTGTCTTTGAATTCTCTTACAGCAGAGCAGTTACCACCTTTCAGCAGTGAGCCATTCTCATTACCCACCAGCACTCCCAGTGGGCTGTGAGGAAAGTTGTTGATGAAAGAATGAAAGAGCCATTTCTTTAAGGAAGGAAAGTTCTTTGGGAAGAAAATTGAACTCAAACATATTTTGTCTTTCCTGATAAAATGCATGCCAGTTTTGTACTTCAGACAAATGCAAATAAACCTATTGCTATTGTGTTCTGCACAAAAGCATGCAAGGCTTGCTTTTGTAACCCCTGGATTGTACAATGCAGTCCAGGGAAATCAGGCTTGAGGAACACACTGCTTGAGTTCCTCAGTGTATTTTATATTCCCATTTCAGAAAACAGGCTGATACCTTAGAGTCTGGGTTATTCCTCTCCCCTCTTCTCTGCTGGGAATCTGTCACTGGTACCCAGGAGAGCTGGCCCCCTGCCCTTGGCCATCCCCATCAACTGATTGCTGTTGAAGGTGGCTTGTTCCCTGTGCTTACACTGACAGCATTGCACCAAGATTTATCCCTTTTGAAGAGCATCAGTGTAAAAAATACAAGACTTCTCTTGGGGTCAGAGCTCAGACATTCCTGCTGGTCCCTTAAAACAACTGAATGTTTTGACACTGAGTTTCTAGGAAACAAGAATCAGGTTTCTCTTACCGAGGTTATCAGTAGGGGCCCCTTTGTGCTGCGGGAGCTGTCACTGGAGCCGCCCCGAGCTGCCCCAGTGTGGGCAGCTCTGCCTGGTTGATGTGAGGACCTATTGAACCAAATGGTTACCCTGTTAAACCAGGCAGACTGGGCATCTTCTCCCTCATCCCCATCAGTGCCTTCAGAGGAAGGAGCAAAAGCCACTGTGGCGTAATGTGCCCAGGAGGGAAGTGTTTTCCAAACTCCTACCAGTAAAGAGATCTATTGCCTGTCCTTTTTCAGTGTTTTTGAAACCCTAAGAGCTTAATATTCTCATGATTTACATTAGCATCTAATCCTTGCGTAATCTCACTAATCCCTTGGACCCACCATATCCATTGGCAGCGAGTTCCACGGGTTAACCAGTCACTGTATTTGTTTGGTGGAGCAGATTTAAATCTTTTTCCATTTCTGTTGCAGTCAGCCTCCTTAACCTTCTGGCCAGCTATGGGAATGGGGCAGCATCTCCCAAGGAATGGGCTTTGGTATTTTAAGTCCTTCCAGGATTATTATTGTGGCTCAGAGGCTCCATTGCGTGCTGTGTTGTGTCAGGCTTGTAGCCCCTGAGAAAGGGCTCTCAATGGGAGACATGGTGGAATATTTTATTCTGCCAGAAAGAAAACAAAAATAAACACTGAAACAAATGACATAAAAAATATTGTAGGGGTTGTGCTGAACTGCCTCCTTCACCCTGTGTGTCCTGGGCATATGGTTCCTCCCCAGCCCAAGAGCCCCGTCAGATTCATACACAGTGGGGAGAATTAAAAAGGAAACTGGCAGCCTTAACATTTCATTTCCTTCCTCTTTCTGGGCTGGTCAGATCCTTTGCATTATTGTAACTACTTTTTTTATCATGTCTATAAATAGATGTGCTCTCATGTGTTCTGTGAAGCAGTCGGGCCAAAAAAGTCATTCATTCTGCATAATCAATACGTGAAAATGTAGCAGTTACTGGCTCAGATGAGATCTTGTATTGTTAGTTCTGTAGCTGGGAAAGAAATGTTGACTAATAAAGATTAAGGGCTTTTTTTTCTTTTTATGAAATGCTAATGATGAAGACATGTTTGATATACTGTGAAATACATTTCTCTAATGTGAAGTTTCTGCTTTTTGTTGGGAACGAGATTCAGTCCCTGGAGGATTTTAGAATTTGTAAATATAAAATTATCTGCTTCAGTGTTTTTTAAAAAAAGGTTGGCAGAAAGCCAGATTACTTACATTACTGTAATAGATTTGCTGACCTCTGACATCTGCTGCAGAGAAGTACATTGAATTTTTCATAATATCAGATGATGCAGATCTAAAAACTCAGTACACTCTGCACCATTATTTAATTCAGGACTTAGTAAAGCAAAATCTTTTTCTGAGTAGCAGTTTATACGTGATTAAACTTAATATTGCCGATTGTAATAAATCAGGATTAGTATAGTACTGATTTGTTAATCTAACTTGTATTGATTTTAAGTTGTCTCTATTTAAAAAAAAAAAAAAAAAAAAGCCTGGTTTTTCACAGTGACTGAATTNAAAGAAAAAAAAAAAAGAAAAAACCTCATGCTGCTAAAAATCTGCTGCCTGTGGAAAGATTTTTTTAATACACTAGTGCTTACATATTCTATTTATGTTAATTGACTTATAAATAATACATTTTATTAATCTTAATATTGGAATCTTGATCATGATAAAGACCCTTTTATTTGGTCTCCTTGCAGTTTTTACAAGTAAATATTCTTCAGACCACAAAATATTCCCCCCCTTTTCCTTTTTTATGAGTACTTTGATACTTCCCCCTGCCATGAAATACAGCCACAGTTCAAAGCAATCGAAAACGTGGTTGTTGTTTCCAAAGTGCAAGACATTCGAGGTATCCTGCTCTGGTTTTTTGGACATCATCTTTCCCTCTCCTTGCGCAAAGATTGATTAAATCTTACCTGCACTGCAAATATTTGACAAAAAAAAAAAATAAAAATCTTATGTTGGTTTCAGACATGTCACATTCTGCTAAACTATTTGGCTAACAGCAGATCGCATTCTTCCTGTGTTGGGCAATATTGACCTTAAATTGGCCAAGCCGGCTGCTTTCATGGCATGTGAGCCAGCTGCTTACATGTTCCGAGAGCTGTCTTAGCTTTATTACTCCTGCGCTATAAAAACTTCTAATAATCGAATGATAAGATCATATCCTGTGGGTAATTGTGTTGTACCCTGACAGGATAACTGAAAAAACATTCAGTGAAAATTGCAACCAACGGAAATCTCTACGTGAAGCGGCAATTGTTGGCGATGCTCGACTGGGTGCTGCTCCCCGGGGTCTCACAGCCCACGTTCCTGCCTGGCTCCTCTCCCACTGCCCCCCAAAAGCCACCTCGGCGGTGGTGGGAGCAGCAGCCTGCCGGCCCTCATTTCAAACCAGGAGGGGGGAAATCCTAGAACAAGCCATCCTTGTGTTTTGATTCAGTTTTTACCTTAGTCATGCCGCCTCCCCAATACACGAAACATTTAATTCCAGATTTCCTGTCGCTGGCTCCAGGCCTTTGACCGGCTATGTGAAATGTATTTTTACTGCTGTCGGCCTGCCAACTGCTGAGCTCAGTGAAAAATAACTAAAATGAAAACCTTGTACTCCCACATGAACCCTTAAGATCAGAAAAGGAAATTTAAGCCACAGTTACTAATTAGCACCAAAGCTAATGAGTTCTGGTGAGGTGCAGCAGGAGGAGGAGGAGTTTGTGTCCCGCGTTACCCTACAAGGCTCGGTGGAGAGCATGCGAGCTGTGATTAATGGTGTCGACCCGGGCCTTGCTCTCATCCCGGCTGTGGCCATGGGATTAATCGCACGGCATCTTCCACAGAAAGCCCCACTCGTGGGCTGGGAGCATCTCCGTCTCCTGCAGGGCGCAGGACAGCCTCTGAAACCTTTGCGGGTGGAATATGTAGATTTTTAATGGGCGACTTGTTCCCATGGAAACAAAACAAAGTCAAACACTCCCCTCGAAGTGCTAACAATTATTGTAATAAAATGTGTTTTTATTAAGAGCGATTCTAAATATTTAACACATGGCGGAGCGGCCTCGGCGTTGCCCTGTGTGAAACCCAACCTTGCCTCTAGTGAAGTCCAAAGTGCTTTTGTGCAGCGTGGGGAGGAATTCGTTTGTTTTCACCAATATTTGCGTTTTGCGAATGAAATGTAGCAGCCTCAAGTATGAACAAGATTATTTTTTTTCTTATTCTGCTTAGTTATGCTTTTTATTATATAAACATTAACTGTAATATTACAGTGGGAAGCAGGTATTTGGCAACTACGTATTATTTTGCTAAGTTTGCATAGAGGGAGCAGTTTCCAGTTTTAGCAGCTGTAACATGTTTAAACTCAGTTTGTAATGGGATCTGAAGATGAATATTCCCTGTGGGCTCTGCTTAGCTTCATTACTGGAGCCCTGCCAAATTCAGGGCTAGAAAGTATTATTCACGCCTCTTTGCACATACCATGTCAGAGCATGCTCAGTTAATGAATTTTGTTTCTAATATAGCATAAATTAGGTTTATATTTTAACATAATTTATGTTGTATTTCATTAAAATGTAAAATATTATGATCACGAGCAATCTAATTTCTGCTCTCTTAAGCCCAAACTGTGTTTGAACATCTAAGTATGTAAATCAAAATTGCATGCTTAGAAACTGATTCTAGGATAACAAACGAATATCTGAACCAAAGAGGTTTCTGCCTTGGAGTCTTAGATTAAAGATAATTAAAGATTCCTGGTATTTGAACAGATTTATGTTGTTTATAAGCAAAGTACATTTTCTTCATAGAGTCAACTCTTTTTTTTTTATTTTTAAACATACTATGTTTGCCATATTAAAGTTCATATTTTTAAAGCCTGAGTCTTGTATTAATCCCACAGTGAGTCATTAATCATACCAAATGCATTATAAAAACTTTAATCACTGAAGTTGAAACTGAGATTGTAATGCAATCCATCCCTTTTAATTATATCAGTTATTTTTCCTTTCAGATCAAGAATTACAAAGAGAAAACAGATAGATTAAAACTCAGTGTGTTTGATGTATTCAAGGGAGGATATTTTTTGTTTGTGTTTCTTCCTTGCCTTTTTAAAGCACTTTATAGAGGACATTGAAAAATTCCTTTGCTTTTAACTCTTTTCCTCTCTCCTTCTTCCTTACAAAAGAGTCCTTGGCAAAGGCAGGGAGCGTGGTGGTGGTCACCGTATGGGTGCATGGCACGGGTGGGCTGGTGCTGGTCACAGTGTGCTGTGCCCACCGCTGCGGGTTTCCTGCAGCCCTGCTCTCCTGGCTTCTGCCGGCTTCCTGGCTCTCACCCTGTTATCAAGTTGGCTGTGGCTTTGGAGGTGTTTTCCTGGGGTTTGCTGCGTCCTTTTAAGGGGAGGGAAGGAAAATAAAAATAAATGGTGGATTTTTTTATTTTTTTTAAAATCGGTCTAGAGCGTAGTGGCTCATATCCTCATCTGGTACAAATTGGTGTGGCCACATAAACCACTGCAGTGTTACTGACAACTGATCCACACCAACTCCAGCTCCCCTGAATTTATGGCACATGAAAATCTTGCCAAATAAATTGATTTATCATACTTGGATTTGTAGATGTAGAGTTTATACTGCTGCTTTTATGGCATGGTAGAAAATGGGTTTATTAAGTAAACTGCTCATAGTAGATACATTTTGTTCTTTGCTAGAATGGCAAAATCTGATCAATTATTTGTTCCTTAATCCCCTAGATTAATCCTGCCGTATGAAAGATTTATTAAAGGAGAGGAAGATAAGCCACTGCCTCCAGTGAAACCTCGAAAACAGGATAACAGTTCCCAGGAGGGTGAAGCGAAAACAAAAGTGTCTGGAACAAAACGCATCAAAAATGAAAACCAAAAGAGCAAGAAGGAAAAAGATAATGCACAGAAACCCCAAGATGCATCTGAGGTTGGTTGCTTTCCTGCTTTTTAACTTTTCAATTAAAAATGTACAGCTTTAATCATGTGAAATCCAATGATAAAATACAGAATTTAAACGGGAGAATTCCAACCAGTTGGCCTTTGAGTTTGCTAAGCAATGGAAATTCAGTTATTGTGGTACTGTCTGTGTCGGGATTTTGCTGGGCTACAAACAGCAACCGGTTAGCTCCTTATTGCATAGCAGTGATGGCAGAAGACCAGCTGCGCTGGATGTAACAAATACCATTTCTGCTCATTGTATTATACAGTGGTCACCACTAAAAGATCAGCAGCTGCCAAAAGGAAACCACACAACTACCACAGTTATTTCCTAATCTAAGTATGGGGTGCGGGAACCTTTAATGCTGTTGATAATACTGTGGTAACTGTTGGACACAGCTGATTTTTATAATGGTAACCTCTGGATCAGCCCTTCCGTGCTCACAGATGTATGCATGTCTTTTGAAAAACAGATAATTCCCCAGGATTTTTGTTATTAACGTTACACTAAATTTCTCTTCAGTTTAAAAGGTCAGATTTGGAGGGAAATGCCTTCCAAGCCCTAACTGAGCCCGACTTCCCTCTCACATGGCACAGATAGTTTTCAGCTGAGATGGGTTCGTAGTCACCTGCTGCACATGGGCAGGCCCCGGGTTCCACGTAAGGCTGCGTTACCTGCAGGACAGCCCTCGTGGAACAGGTTTTATGTTCACAGCCCAAAGATAGATCAGTAGAATTCGTATTTGCCTGCAAGTGAGAAGAAATTTCACACGTTGTTAAGCGATACAAAATCAAGGGGGGTTTTTGCTCCGGCGTTACTTTTGCACTTCCCGCGCACTCTCTGCCGTGCCCTGCTTGCGCCCAGTGTGAACGAGGCAGCGAAGCTCCTCACACGCAGCCCCTACACAAGACGTTGCTTTTACTGTCTTGATCTGCCAGATCACAGCAGCCTTCAAGGCGTTGCAGTGAAAGTTAAGTATTTAAAGAATGCCGAAACACATGATGGGCCCGGCAGACTATGGCTGCTCCTTTGACTTCCTTTGCTGTCTGGCAGGTACATAAGTCCTGTTTCTAAACCAGTTTGGAAATTGGTATTGAGTCAGCTACCAACAACTCTCCACCTCATTGTTTAAAAGACTGGTAAACATGGATACCTCTGAGACTTTGTGTACCCAGTTTTGAGAGCAGAAAATTTTTATTTTCACGTCTCACTACCTCGTTAATTTGTGCTTACAAGGGCAATTTAATCTCCCATCCAAACCAGAATTTGTATTTTAAATTGCCTCCACCAACGGTACCTTTAATACCCAATGTAAGAGCACTTCACAGAGAGGGGAGGGTGGGTTTGTTTTCTCTTGCACTGTAATTTTAAAGCAGGGAGCCCTGTTGGGGCAAAATCCCTACACTTCTGATGGAAAACTTGTAGAGAGGAGAGTGCGCACAAACATGCTTCAGTCATCGTAACGTTGCAACACAAATTTCCCAAAGCAGGGAGATGCAAAGTGAAGGCCTGTGCTCCCTTCCCCTGTCATTCCTTAGTGCCTGGTTAATTATTGAGGGCTCTTGGATTGGCAAGATATGTTACACACTGTCCGTACTTCCACTGCTAAGCACAACACAACAAGACAGCAACAGAGCGTCAGCCTTAACTTTGAATTTCCTTGCTTTTGTTGTCCCCTATCTCAAACTTCCTGCTGCTTAAACTGCAGTTGTTTTTGTGTGGTGTGCAGGAAGAGTTCTTAAGCTGCGCTTATCGGAAATGTAGGGAGCCTAGACAAGACAATAAAAGTGTACAATTATGGCAGTTTCCCACTGTAAAATGGTACCTTTTATAGCAGAATTAATGCCTCCTCCCTGACTGGGGTGCAAAACATGTCCTGCCTCTGTTTAATCGGGGTGGGATTAAGAACCTCAGCCTTCATGCAAGTCACCATACGGGTAGGTGGTCACATGAAGCTTAAGCATTGAAGGGACATGTAGGGGTGGAGGCTTCCACCCAGGGTGGGTGCAGAGCTGCAGAGCTCATCTGTGCTCTTCCACAGGGAGGGCTCCCTGCCCAGGACCTGGCCCTTAATGTGGGCAGCAGAAAGGAGACATCCAGCTCCTTTGGGTGGAGTGAAATCCAAGTCTGCTGGAGGCAAGTAGAAGGTTCCACGTCCTTCTGACACCAACCGTCCCCCAGCAGAGGAGCCCCATGCCAGGCTCCACATTTGGGTGCAGCCCTCACCCACGCCGAGCAGTGACGGTGTGTTGCTCACAGAGAGCCTCTGTAGCCACACATGTAGAAGTATAGGCATGGCCCCCATGAAGCCACCACTTAAACCATTTCCGCCTATGGCCTAGAAGCTGGCCATAGTTGTGAGCTGCAAAAGCCTCATCAGGTTACAAATGTGGGGTCCTCTCAATTACACATTCACTTCATACACCATAAGAAGTATGCGGGGCAAGAATATAACTTTAATTTATTAGGGTTGCATTTGCTTTTGTGCTCTTCACTGTTTTCCTGCCATCACAATGACATTGTCAGTGTAACGAGATACCAGACAAAATGCTATTAGCCTTAGACTGCACATTTCCTCACAATAGCTGAAACTTCAATCAAAATATTGCTTAACAGAAACAAAGAGCAGAATGTACAGTTATTAAATATGATTTCTCTGTCTTTTTTCTCCTCCTTGCTTTGCTCATCTGTCTGGTATTTTCCTGTAATTTTATAAGCTCAAGAGACCAACGATGGTAGTTTGTAAAGGACCTAATGATAGTATTTGGCTGCAAAAGGCAGCCATGAGTTTAAAAAGGAGAAGTTAGGATGACTAACAGACACTGTAACTAATAGGCCAACCAAACAGGAATATTTAAAAGCAGCTGTGAAGAAATAAATCTCTGAGAGGGTTAGATTTCTTAGGACCTTCTCCGATCCCCTGCTCCTGTGACAGACCATAAAGCAGCATTTAGATAATAACTTTCTTGATGTGTCTTATCTTTACAACAAAGAAAGAAAGAAAACAATAATAATAAAGGGCTCACACAATGCTGCTGTTTTATGACTGTCTTCTACCACAACATGTCAGAGGAGAGTGACAGCAGTTTTGAAAAGGGCTGTCAGTCAGCTGGATTGCATATGGGACGCTGTGGTGACCTCTGTGGGTCACAGTTCAGCTGGCTACATAATGGGATGAATAGTGTGAATTGTGCACACAAGCTTTATTAATGGGGGAGCAGAAAGAGCTGTGGTCCCATTGACGATAACGTATAAAAGCCATGTTTGCAATAGTAGGCACACACACTTACTGAATGTTGACAACTTCATTTTAATCTGTTAATAAAAAAATGTGTGTCCTAGTTAAGCTGTGGCAGTGATTTGCTGCCTACAATAGGGATTCCTAGTATGCCATTTCTATCGTTTTCACACTTTAATGCAGAACTGGGTGTGAATGATCTCCTCTGTGATCACTGAATTTTAAGATAGCTACGCTGGAGAGACTTTATGTAAGAAAACACATGGGAATAATGTCATTTTCGTAGGTAAAGTTGGCTAGCGAGAGAAATTTCTATATCCTTATCATTTGTGTTATGAAGTCTGCTCTCCTGCTTTTGTCTAATAAATTTAAAAAGAGTATAATCTCAGCATTTAGCTCTCTGGTCAAGCCATTGGTTCCTCTTGTCAGGTTACAAATTGCTGTTTTGAAATGCCTTATTGTGACCCTGGAAGGGATGGTGTATTTCTTAATGTTTCTATGAGGTACATTTCCTTGTTTGAATCCGATACCTGTTCCAGCAAGGTGATTGACAAGTACTTCTTTAAAAGTAGCCAGTGGTGTACTGTGTATGATCTTATGAACAGTCTGCCAAAATGTACTGAGTTCTTACTACTGTCTGTTGAATCTTTTCATTAGGTTTCATCTGAACAAGAGAAGGATCAAGAATCAGCAGACCAGAAAAATTTCCCTGAACATCCCACACTGGGAGAGATGAAACAACCTGTGCAAGGCCCTCCATCTCTTTTACCAGAGCCACCTCGGCCACTGCCTCTGGAAAAGACAGACCTGACAGAAAACAGCACGAACAGTGAGAAAGCCAAGGAAGAGGTTCAGCACTCATCCTCTTTCTCGAGTATATCCGTGCCCCCAGAAGAAGACACCGTGCTGGATGCCACCGTCACAAAACGATTACATCCCCCAGCAGATGCCCTGGAAGACACAAAGCCTGAACAAAGACTACACAAAGCTTTTACTGACAGCTTAGAAAGTGAACGTCCAGAAATGCCCTTCACAGCCTTCCCAGTCCAGCTGCCCACTCAGAGCGACATGGAAGATGACAAACTACCAGAAATGGCCGATTACATCGCAAACTGCACGGTGAAAGTGGACCAGCTGGGAAATGAAGATATCCACAACGCACTAAAGCAAACTCCCAAAGTACTGGTGGTCCAGAACTTTGACATGTTCAAGGAAAAGGAGCTACCTGGGTCCATGAATGATGACTCCAGTTTTGGTTACACACCGCTGCTCTACTCCAAGGGTAATCCAGGCATCATGTCACCCCTGGCAAAGAAGAAGCTGCTGTCACAGGTCAGTGGGGCAGCCCTGTCGTGCAGCTATCCTTACGGTTCTCCTCCACCTTTGATCAGCAAAAAGAAGCTGAACAGCAGAGATGAGCTGTCCTCAAGCATATCGCAAGGTCACCATGCCCCTAATTCTGATCCCGTAGCAATTAATAGGCCCTCGGTCATACAACATGTACAGAGTTTCAAAACCAAGGAAGAAAGGAAATCAATTAATGATGTTTTTAAACATGACATGCTAAGTAAACCGGATCCTCAGCGCTGTGATTTTTCAAAGCATCACCTCAGTTCTCTTGCCGAGTCATATGTACCGAAGACAGATATCCATGACTGCAAAGATAAAATTAGTGACAAAAGGGCACTGCAGCACTCCCATGTGCCCACCTTCTTGGCAGATTTTTACTCATCACCTCATCTGCACAGCCTCTATAGGCACACAGAACACCACCTTAATAATGAACAGACATCAAAGTACCTCCCCCGGGACATGTTCAGAGAATCTGAAAATATTTCTACTTTTACTCAACACAAACACCAAGAAAAACTAAATTTAAATTACCGCCCATCTTTGCATCAGCAAGAAAAAAAGGCAGCAGTGGAGGCCTCTTCAGATGATCAGCCAACAGATTTGAGTCTTCCAAAGAGCATACACAAACAGACTGCAAAGGCTCCAGGCTCCAGCCTCCCTCACTCATCCATGGCTCAGCAAGAAGGAAAAGGTATCTCCCCATTCCAGGCTGCGAGCAGCCAGGCACTGAGCCTAGACTGTAACCCCAAAGCTTGCCGCGTGTCCCCCATGGCCATGACAGCCCCGAAAAAACACAGCGAGTTGCTCCACAGGTCTGGGAAGCATCAGGCCCAGAGGCTGGAGAATCTGAGGAAGATGGAGGGGATAGTGCATCCTATCATCAGTCGCAGAACGAGCCCTCAAAACGTGGGGGCTGCCCGGCCTTTGAAACGGAGCCTGGAGGATTTGGACAAAGTCATTTCTGAAAAAAAAATCCGAGCTGTCTCTCCTCTGCACTTACCAAAGGAGACTTCAGCGAAAGACAAGGTTCCCGACCCAGAGGGGGAATGCAGCAAGCCAGTGCATGGCCTGCATTCTGGCAGCATGCTGGAAAGCCACAAATTTCCCCTTTCAGCCCCTATCTTCCCAGGCTTGTATCCGGGAAGCCTGTGCACTGGGCTGAACAATCGTCTCCCGCCTGGGTATTCTCATCCCCTGCAGTACTTGAAAAATCAGACCGTGCTCTCCCCACTAATGCAGCCTTTGGCTCTTCACTCCTTCATGGTGCAGAGACAATTCCTCACGTCCCCTGCAAACTCTCAGCAACTGTACAGACACTTAGCTGCAGCAACACCTGTAGGAAGTTCCTACGGTGACCTTTTGCATAACAGCATTTATCCTTTAGCTGCTATAAACCCTCAAGCCGCCTTCCCACCTTCCCAGCTATCCTCTGTACATCCCAGCACAAAACTGTAAAATCCCTCGCTAAAAAAAAAAAAAAAAAAAGGTCTGAGGAGAAAAGTTAAGTTAGCGACATTCCTCCCCCTGTGACGATGTCTCACAGATTTAGTGATGTGTATTTTTGTCAACCAGGATGCAGTCCTATCCCGCCTAGAGGCGCGCTTCAGAGTTTGATGGAGACAGGACTGCTTCTTTAATTCTGGCTCCCACATCAGCCCCCCTCACCCCTTATTCCTGCCCCAGCAAAAAAGAAAACCAAACATTAAAAAAAAAAAAAGTAAAAAGAAAAAAATCATTGGATTTTGCATATGTGTTTTCTGAAAGGACTTGTATATGGTAGGAGCAAACGTTCAAAGGGAGCTGTGGAAATGCAGGCCCAGTCCTGAGCTCACTGAAAATCCCAGGTGGGGGCTGCGTTTGCCTTTCACTGAGCTGAGGACCCGGGGCCGTGTGTTGTTGCAAATGAGTCAAAGACTCGAGATGAACCTGGAAAGGAGAAGCGGGCCGAGAATCCGTACAATCAGTGGATGTGGTTTTTTGGGTAACTTTTTCCTGACTTTTAATGATTCAATCAATGCAATGTATAGTAAAACGGCAATAGATTTTTCATTTTAACACTAGTAGAACAGAAGGGTAAACACTGTTTAATTTGACTGTACATATCCACTTCATAAACTACCAGTGTCACATTTGGTCACAATAATTTATATAGTTTTGTTTGTCCATTATATTCTGTGCTCTTTATGTTTGGGTTTTTTTGTTTTGGGTTTCTTTTTTTTTTTTTTAAATTAAACAGTATCATTTTATCTGCAACTTTTTTTAAAGGCTGTGGCTGTCCTATTTTCTTTTTTCAGTGTTTGTAATTTTTCCAGTTTCTTTATACTTCTGAGCAGCATTTTTGTTTTGTTTTTGTGGTAACGTTTACTGTTTACAAACTGAAGCAACTGGTTCAGATTAATCTTAATGGTTATAAACATACTGTAGGTGATGTTATGGTGCAAGGATGCAAACAAGGTTCCTTTGCCCGTGGTCCGCCCCTGCGAGGTGCTGAGCACCTCTCGCCCTCCTGTTGTTGTTGCGATGGCTCCTCCGCCGCTTCTCCCCTCCCACCGAGCTTTGCTGTCCTGTATCTTGGTCCGTGAATTTGTCGAGCGTTTTACTTACCTTTACCTAGGCTGTGAAACCCTCCTGCCTACCAGAGAAATGGTCTAGAAAACAAAACCTCCCTGGCACAAGCTGCTGGATGACAGAGGAGTCCAGAAAACAGATTTTTGGTTTGCGAGAATGTCGAGAATTCCAGAAATTAGGACGGGAGCCAATGTTGATTTGGATCAGAGGCTTATGGGGCCTGTGCCTCAGGAGCAGGCTGGGCTCGGTGAGATGGGGAGGGGGTTGCATACAGTGGTCGGGATGGTCCTTCCACACCCCCGTGGGGATCTCAGCCACTCCCTGGGCAACCTCACAGAGAAGGAAAGCCCGAGCATGGAGGGGCTGGGTTTTCCTGGTGCAAGAGCTTCCCTATGGATGTATGTTCACTTTGCAGGACATCGCCGCCGCGCAGCCAAGCATAGACATCGATAAAGCCAAGTTTGACTTGAAGGCTTTTTACAATGTGAAAATTGGTTGTGATTCAAACCATCTCAGTTACTGTTCAAAGACAGCGTAATCGATACGAAAAGAAAAACAGAAACTACTAAGAAACACTTTGCATGCTAGGCATGTCATTAAATTTTCCCGTGATATGAAGCCAAATACAATATATAATGTATCATACTTAATATCCAAAGGTGGAAACCAGAATAATATACTCGTCTACTGTTAAAGATCCAGCTTCTTCAATTAAATACTTTATATTCCTGTGGTAAAACTATATTTAATTGATGATAAACAGACTAGTAGAACTTAGAACATGGATGTGGCAGTGCAGAGCATCCTGCTGTACAGGACAGACACCTGCAGGCTCAGCTGGGCAGAGGCCACAGTGTGGAGGACATCTTTAGTAAAGTTGCACTAGATCTGAATCATATGAGAATCAGGGGTTTGGGGATGGGAGGGAAAGAGGGGGGAGGGGAAGGGGAGGAGAGAGAATATAAAAATCTACAGCAAATGCAAACAGAAGCTTGTCATGTGTTTGGTGAAGCAGCCGCTTCTCTTCCTTGTGTCGGTTAAGCTGTGTGTCCTGGAGTCGTGCATTTGTTTACGCCAAGTGTCCGAGTTCCATTTCGGTTACGTCCCGTTGGAGTTCGATGGCTTTTCAGAGCCGTGCTGGGGCAGCGTGGGGCTGGGGACTGGGAGAGGGGGAGGAAGGCTCCTTGCTTACCCTGCAAGGAGGAGACTGGCCGCTGCTGGCTGGGGAAGCTCATCATATACTCTGCAAACATCAGGGCCAAGGAAAAGAAATGGTAGCATAAATCCCCAACAGAAGTAGTGCATTATTTGTTTAAAAACTCTTAACAGAAATCTTGGAAATCTTTCAAAAGACTATTGAATTCTCCATTGGCTGAAAAGTCTTTTTTTTTTTTTTTTTAATGTCTTAAATGGGGCTTTGTTTGCGTTGTTTGAGTTCAAATGGCCTTATTATTGAATGAAATTGCACAAGCCTTTCTTTGTGCAATCAAACCATTGTTATTGGTAGGTTTGTAAAGGAAACTGTGGAATCTAATTGGCAATAGAGTCATAAATCTATTTACCAGGAGTGGGTTCCAAGAAATGTTGCAATTCAAACGCACTATGTCCAGGATTCATTAGGGATGCTAAAGGTTGTGAGATTGAAAGGAAAAGGCCCGGCAGCAAACAGCTCGCGTGTAGCTTCTGGCTGCACACTGAGCCGGACTTTGCGAAACGCCTGGGAAGTGGGGTCTGGCTCCCAGTAAAATCCCAACCCCGAGCGGTGCTGGGTGGGAAGGAGCCCATGTTCTGCAGCAGGTCTGACTTGGCTGCCTGCTGGCCCAACACAAGAAGTCTGCCTGACGTGCTGGTGCCTGGGAAGTAAGTTTGTCCCAGCTTTGGAGGGAGAAGTCAGATTGGCAGCCCTGGAGCTGGCAGCCTCTGCCAGCACCTCGGCCCAATTTGGGGGGCACAGGGCTACCACCTCCGGAGATCACCACCAGGGTCCCCTCGCCATTCGCCCCCTCCTGGCCCCATCCTTTGTGGTGGTCAGCAAGGTCACATCTGCTCTGGTTTTGCAATTTTGGTGATTTTAAGGAGTGGTGGGACTTCTTGCGCTGGTGTGAGGCGGGCGGCATCGGCAGCGCTTCCTGCGGTGTTTGCTGTACACGTGGTTGATGTTCCGCTCGTTCTCTTCCTCCTCCTCTCCTCTCCCCCCAACCCCGCAGTTTTAAATATGTTCTAATAATGGCAGCATAATCTACTAGCTGTTTATACTTTTTTAACTTTCTTTTGTTGTAAATATTGTATACTTTTTGTGATTCAAGTTATGTAGCCTATATGCTCTGTAAGGTGATGATTTGTATATATAAAAATGGCCCAGTAATATTATATAGTTTCCCATTTAAAAGGTTATTGAGTAACCTTTGAGTTAGTTTAAACACTACCAGAAATAAAGCTGAGCCAACTATAAACACTCAATTTTTGTATGTTTTCCAAATTGTACTTATTAATGCTTTTGATACTGTATTATGTGCCAATAGTTTCCCAATCACATAGCAGGCAAAAGATATTTTGTACTTTTTGATCCACTGTAATATTTAATAAAAAATGTTACTATCTGTTCCCTTTTGTGTTTGATTAATAATTCTGTAAACAGCCCTTATCACAATGGATTACATATTATCCCATCCGACCTTTCAGCCCTCTTATATTGGCTTTTCTAGAGAAAATATCTCCTCCAGCAAATGATTAGATTAAAGAAATGGAAGTTTGCTGTTTCCTAAAGGAGGAAGAGACAAGATCTTCAGTTAGTGCCCCTCTATTTTTGCAGTGTGCTTGCATTAAAGTGTGGCTGTGGTCAGGCTGACTGTAGGAATTGGTTCTGAGGGGATAACATCCATGCGTAGTCAGTGGTTCCAGTAGCAAATTTTCTTCATTTGCATCTCGCAGCAGGATTTTTTTTCAGCCAGCGCTGCAGGTTCAATCTGGGATCTGAAAGTCACCCCCTGTTCTCCTCAGCTCAAACATGAGTAAGGTTTTGGAGTCGGCGTGGGGCAGGGAGCTGTTTCCCTAGCCTGGCTGCAGCCAAGGAGCATAGGCCAGGTTGACATCACCATTAGATGAGGCTTCCAGATCTGTGCTGTGGTTGAGAGAAAGTCGCAAAGAAAAAAAAAAGTGTTTCTTGTATGTGCTAGGAAATGAGGGGAAATACCAGCTCGGGGGGAGAAGAGGCGGCTGTTGGGCACATGTGAATCATTGCAGTGCCGTTGGGCAGCTCTGTGCAGCCCTGCGCCACCTCTCCAGTAAGGACAAGGAAGGTCTGGGAGTGGGCATGAGGACAGGACAGGCACCCATGGTGTTGCCCACCAGTGTAGTTCCCAGCAAGGCACTTTCTGAGCCAGCAAGAGCATCACTGCTGTGCGTAATTGCCCTCAGCGAGCTCTCTTCTCATTTCATGTCTGAGTCCTTGTTCAATCATTTGCTCTTTAGCGTGAGCCGTGCAAGGACTTCCGTGGTTTCAGTATGCACTATGTACAAGCAGACAGAATAAACCTTCCTCTGAACCTGATCATTTCCTTTGGTGCTTGTTTCTTATTGTATTGTGAGAAACAGTAAATACTCACACCCACGTGCAGTCCCTATGCCAGCTGTGAAGCGATGTGAGAAGATGGGACCCTCTAGCAGCTCTCTTCTCCTGTTCAATTCTGACTTTGCCAAACTGAGGCATTTTGGCCTATTCTTCTTATATTGAAAATACTTCTTACCAGGGAACAGCTGAAGGCAGTGGGGGGGGGGGCGGAAATGCAGGCATGTATGTGTGCTGGCCTTCGCAGTAGCTACAGAGGTGGCCAAGGCAACTTGTTTTCCTGCACCATGCTTGCTTCCTTTTTTCCCTTTTTCCTTCCTAGCCTGTGGATTAGCATAAACCGATGTTCTGCCTTTCCAGGGGGGTGTTGAGCTGCCCTTCTCCACTCCACAGAGTGTGGCCAGAGGGAAGGCCCCCCGGGAGCAGCACACTGGAGTTTTTCAGACCCAGATGAGCCTGGCATCATGGCATCCTCCCTTGGCTGGGCTGGTCACATTCCATGGGTTTGTTAAGGGTCACTTGGGTGTTGGTGCACCCTCAGCACTGCAAACCATGGTGTGGAGGATTCTGTGCTAACACCATGAAAAGGGCTTGCAGGGGCACACAGACACCTCCTCAGGGCTCAGTGGACCCAACAACGGGCTGGTGGGGTCTGCAGGAGCGCAGAGCTAAACCTGGGAAAAGTGAGTTACCGCATTAGTGGCTTGCAACCTCTTCTGGTTTTGAAAGCAAAATGTCCTGTGGTCTGAGCAAGGACGAGGGCTGCAGTGCTGCTGGTTTGCTGCAGCCAAAGGCTTTGTCACCCTACCACACCATTTTTTTTACATGAACAGACCTGGGGGTCTGAAGCAAAGCCGAGGTGCAGAAGGTGGTGTTGCTGATTGCAGTTTAGATGTCCTGGCTGAGAGCTCCTGGTTCTGTCTTTTGCTGTCTTACACAGCAGCATCCCATGCTGCAGGCTTTGCAGTTGCGACAAACATGTGAGAAGGACCATGACAGTGCTTCTGGTTTCTGGGCCCTGGTGCACACACCTCCTGGGTACCTTGCAGGACCTTTGCAAACCTTTCACCAGCAGCCAGGACACAGGAGGACTGGAATTGATCCTGGGGCAGGATCCCTCTGCCCTGGATAGATCCCAGGGCTTGTGGATGGTTGCAGATGCTCTGCCAGCCGCTGTATCTCCTGATGACCTCTCAGGGCTGCCTCTAACCCCATGGTGATGCCAGACTGTTGGGAACAGGGCCCTTCCTCTCCCCCTCTGCTGCACCAGTGGTGTCTCTGCTCTTTGCAGAAGTTTTCAGGAACATTTTTAGGCAAGTTTCTGCTACTGGGAGGAGCAGCTCACGCACAGACATCACTAGTAATCCTCTCTGGCACTGTAATTGCTCTGGGAAATGCAGCACTCGCCCACGGGCTTTCCAGGAATATCAGACACCTTCCGCCCTTCTCAGAGCAAGAAAACTGGAGCCTGTATCTTTGCCTACTCCAGTTTGGGTAGGTATTGGCTCTCCAGCTGAAGAGGAAATTGGGAGGGCTGGATGGCCTCGAGGAAACAAAAGGAGAGGCCACCAAAGCATCCCCCTCTCCCTCGTGTGCACTCAGAGCTGTTACCACTTTGAGGCTTGCATTTCTGCAGGAGAAGGCTGTGGCCATGGCTGTGGCCCAGGCAATGCTCCCTCCTGCCTCTGGCACGGGCACCTGCTTTTGGGGCGGCACATGCCCAGCGAGCAGACAGGCACATAAGGGCTGCTGGATATGACTTAATCTGTGTTTTCATTTAACTTTTCATTTTACCCTTTCTGGAATTTTTTTTAAAAAAAAAAGTATTCGAGATGTTAGATGCTCCATCTAGTGTCTCACCTGGGGAATGAGCCCCTAGGGCCATGGGTGAAACCTGGGTCGGGATGTCCCCTCTTCCTTGGGTCAGTGCATAGAGGACTGAACCCTCCTTCGTCACAGTGCTGGTACCGTGAGGGCTGCAGGCTCGGGACAACGTGTCCAAAACTGGATTAGACAATTTCACCAAGATTTTCGTGGCTGCTGAAAACCAATGGCTCAAGTAGAAATGCCACATTTGGGAGACCCCAAAGTCCTGAGCCATGGCAGCTGCAGAATCACCCCCACCCCTCGCCCCTCACCCCCGCTGTACTCATCAAGACAGGAGGTGCTGGGAGGGGTGGCCATGGGCCCAGCACCTTGTCCTTGGGTGCTGCACCCTGCACCTCATTTCCCCTGTCATAACACAGGGGCACAGAAATCCTGGTAGCTCCCTCCTCCTCCTTGGGCTCTTGCAGACAGAGTGGCTCCACAGCCGCTTTTTTATTGTGATGAGCATAAAAGCATTTAGTAAATTGCTGATTAGGCAATTAGTCATCTCACAGCAATCACCGTGACTGCCAGCCCCAAATCTGGGTGCAAATCTCACCTGCCCACCTCCTGGGTGCCCCCTCAGAGCCCACCTGGGGCAGAGGGGCTGCTCTCCTGGGAAAGGAGGCAAAACCCACAGAACTTGGAAATTTTATTCCACATGGTTGTGGGGCAGTGGTGGCAGTGGGCTTCCCATCTCCCCATCTCCCCCCAGTCCCCCTCCTCTGCCACAGGCCATGCCACAAGGCAACACTATGCTGTGAGGTGACGTGATGCCATGAGCTGAGGCCATGCTGTGAGGCAATGTCCTGAGATGATGTCATGCCATGAGGTGGCACTGTGAGGTGATCCCATGCCATAAGGCCATGCTGCGAGGCAATGCTGTCAGGCAGCGCTATGCTGTTAGGTGATGCCATGCCACAAGGTGAAACCTTGAGGTGACGCCATATCACAAGGTGATACCTTGAGGTGAAGCCTTGCTGTTTAGGTGATGATGTGAGGGAATGCCATGCTGTGAGGCAATGCTGCAAGACTTCACGTCTTCTACAAGCCAGTGAGAGATGCTCTTTAGCCATTGTGGCATCAAAACTGTTTGTTGAAAGAGGTGAGTTTTGACCTCCAAGTGCTTCACACACCTCACACTGGGAGACACCAGGTGGGTGAGCAATGGCCCCTCTTTAGGGCTGACCACATCAGGGCATGGGAGCTGAAGCACTAGTGGGCAATGCCATGTCCCCAGGGCCATATGCTGTGTCTCTCACTCAAAGAAGCCACCAGCCAGGTGCTGTGGTGGGGCTGAGCTGGGTGAACGTCACTGGGAGGGGACCTATTGGGCTGGGAGTAGGGAGCAAGGGCAAAGGCGGAGGACGTACATACATACATATATACACACCTGCAGTACTGAGGTGTGCGTAATGGACATGGTGGGATCCCATGCCAGGAGAATGAAACTATTGCATTGTTGTCAGGCTGTGGATGGTTCCTGGATACACCTAAATACAATTTAATTGAATTTACAGGCAGTCAAGATGCGTTTGAGCAGAGATGAAGTGGGTATCTGCAATGAGTGGGGCTGACTGGTATTGCTTGGAGGGGGCTTCAGCTTTCAGCTCTTGTAATTTATACATCATCTCTGCATCTAGTTCTGGTTTTACCTACTGGTGATCTAGAAGGGGAGCTAAACCCCTTGGCTGTCCTGCACCTGGCTGTCTAAACCCACCCTGGCTCCTGCGTAGGTGTCAGGGACCTCTGCCTGTCTTGTTGCACGGGCAAGCAATGTCTATGCAGCTTTCCTGGGCTGTCCTTCTGCTCTTCCATAACAAGAAGGGGAAAATACTGAGCTGCTCACAAAGCAGGTACATGTGGGCTGCCTCATTCCCCCCATGCACATCTTCCCACACCCCTGCTCAAACCCTTCATCCTCCACAGAGTGAGCAAGGCGCGCTCCTCCTCTCACAGGGCTTCCGCTCGGGCTTTTCTGGCACTGTTTTTGTGTGCAAGCTCCCCCAAAGCCAGCCAGGCAAAGCAAGCTCTGCTCCCCCCCCCACCTCCCTCCCAATGTCTGTGGAGCTCTCAAATGAGGAATAAAGCCATTTGTTTCTAATTATATTTGGCAGCTGCTCAGAGAATTTAGGACTAAAGCACGCAAATTTTTTGCTCCTGATTAAAGCACTTGACCTCACAAGCAAAAGGCAAAGATTTCAACACACACCCACAAGTAGGCTAGGAACGAACTGCAGAGAAAGGACCAAAAAAACCCCTTTGCTTAGATACACAAAATAATTCATTATGAGACAAAAGGCAGAATATTTAGCACATAACTTGAGCTTGCCTAGGGCTCAGCTAACCACCCAATTACTCCTTTTAAAGTGGAGGGAACTTACTCTGAGCTAACCCGTGTGCGGAGAGGGCCCACATGCTCCGTTGAGCCCACGGCGTGCATGACCAAGACCCATTTGCTGTCTGTGGGAAGAAA
This sequence comes from Nycticryphes semicollaris, assembly GCA_013400055.1. NCBI lineage: Eukaryota > Metazoa > Chordata > Aves > Charadriiformes > Rostratulidae > Nycticryphes > Nycticryphes semicollaris. The sequence continues at coordinate 513,080 of VXBJ01005110.1, forward strand.
ATGTCTTTCAGGGGCTGTAACCGCCTTGCCTAGCCCCAGCACAATGGCTAGTACAGGGGGGCGTTAGCAGGGGGTACGTGAGTTATCGTCATCTTGATTTTTTCCATTGTTCCCAGGCTGAAATATCTTCCGCCCATCAGAAGACCGAGGCAGCATCCTAATTTAGAATCATAGAATTGTTTAGGTTAGAAAAGATCTTTCAGATCATCAACTCCAACCATTAACTTAGCACTGCCAAGTCCACCACTAAACCATGTCCCTCAGCATCACTTCTACATGTCTCTTAAATGCCGCAGCCACTTCCCATGCTTGACAGCCCTTTCGGTGAAGAAATTATTCCTAACTTCTGATCTAAACCTCCCCTGACACAGCTTGAGGTTGTTTCCTCTTGTCTTACCGCTTCGTACGTGGGAGATGAGACTGATCCTCACCTCACTAAAACCTCCTCTCGGGTGGCTGTAGAGCCAATAAGGTCTCCCTTCAGCCTCCTTTTCTCCAGCTGAAACAACCCCAGTTTAGCCCATTTCAAGCACTGGCTGCCCTAGGTTGCGCTGGTCAGCAGGGCAAACCCTCCATCCTTCCACACATCAGCTTTGGGTGCTTCTGTGGCAGCTCCTGTGTTTACTATTTTCCCCAGCTTTAATAACAGCACAGGGATGTGTTGCAACTGCAGAAGCTTGAGCTGGCTCCCAACCAAGAGAAATAGCAATGATCTTGAAGGCACCCTTTAAAATAGCAGAGAAACCAGCTCAAACAGAAATTAACTGCCCTGTGAGGTTCTGTGGTCCATAAAATACTTCCCCCGGCTCCATGGTTTTAAAATAACATGAAAGAAATACTTTCCATAAAAAGCAGTTAACTAGCATACAGATCATTTTTTCAGTCATAATTCTGAGAGTCATACCCAAACAAAATAGTTATACAAGCATTAAATTATACATTAAAGAAGGTTGATAAAGACAGTGAATTACAGAACTACCATATAAGATTTCAGATATACTGATAGCAAGCATTATTAACATTTCTATTAAAGGTGACCTACAAAAGAGGGACAAAAATAATCTGTGCCACTTCTGATTTCTTGTGATGCAGGAGAAAGTGGATGTGAAATGGCTCCAACCCAACTGCCACCTAGTCCCTCTGTCATCATCCCTGTCTACTTCTGCTTCCCTTCCCCATCCTCATCCCAAAAAATTAATGAAGGAGAGCAGAGGATTGCTTTCTTCTGGGACTGCAAACATCCAGGGTGATGTTCTCTCTTTTAGCTGGGTAACTTCCTTGGAGGGCAAAAAATGGATTATTTTCTCAGTGCTCACCTGAACTAGTGAGATGGGGAATTTTTAGCAGATTTTTTTTTTCTCCACTTGACTGAGTACCACATGTTTGAGGGTGCAAGCAAAGGCAGCAAGGGGCAGAGCAGATCACAAGAGGACTGTGGAGACTGCCTTCTGATGGGTGGCGCCTTGTGGAGGGCTTATTCTGCACCTGCCCTCCAGTGGCTCTTCTCCTGGGGGCTCTCCAGTGCCTGTGAGGGTTGGTCCTGGGCTTCAGCTCTCCCTGGAGTGGGCATACCAGCTGTCTCACCCCTCCAGCCACTTGCAGGGCTTCTTAATGCTTGTGGGAATTACGAAATATAAAATTATAAAAATATATAATTAGATACATTAAATATGTATTTATATAGATAAAGATATTTATACTTTGACTCTAAGATTCTCTAAATATACAATTAAATATATCATTAACTCTGGCACTGCTGCTTCTCTGTCCCTGGTGGTCAGGATTGTTTAACAAGTTTGTTGGTTGCTGTTAGTTTCAGAATTTATTTAGAATAAACTGATGAGCAAATCAAAATACAGGGGCACACACAGAAACATAACACAACTGCATGAGCAGCATGTCAGTAGGTGACCAAACTTACAAAATGAAGATGCCCAAGTGCTGCGATGTGTTTGCTTTTTCCTGTAGTTACTGGGTTTGGCTGCTGGGGTGCTGCCACTGTCCTCTTGGGATTCCCCTCCAGCTACCCGTGGCATTTGTGGAACTGCAGCTAGATGGGCCCTGAATTTCTGATGGGGAAAACAGTCAATAAGGAGTGGAAAATATTGATTTTATATACAACACTAACATATCAAGGAAGTGTGTGTGTGTGTGCTCAGTGCAGCTGCTGCATGTCCCCGAGCCCAAGTCCCTGCCGGGGTGATGGGGGCTGCCGTCCTTGGGTCATGCCAGCTAGGTGTGAGGGACAAATCATTTCCTTAACTGTCTCATAAGCAAAGAAGTAAGACCAATACAAACTAATGCCAAAAAGAGGATTTCTGTTAACCTCTAAAACACTGAGGCCTCAGCACATGCCATGGGGACAATGAGGTTGAGAGGACCACTGGAATTTTTGCCCTGGACTGGCTTTTCACGAGGAGATGGTGATGGTTTCTTGTGATGATATTATGCATAAGTAAAGAATTCAGCTCTCTTTTTCTTGATCTATTGGTACAATTTTAGCAGGGCTAGGGCTGGGGAAAAGCAAGTGAGGAGGGCTGGGCTGAGAGCTGGCTCCTAGCAGGCTGGGCTGAATTGCCTCACTTTAGAAGTTCCCAAAAAATTGGTCTAAAAAGCTGTTTTAGCACTGACTGTGAAGGCCTTGGTCTAAGGGCAGTAAGCAGACAGGCACTCTGCTGCACCCAGTTGTCCTAGCTGAACCCTTCCAGTGTGTCCCCAAGCCTTGACAAAGCTTGCTGGAGGGTTCCTGAGCTTCTGCCTCAGCTAGGCTGGAGAAGTTCATTCTCACAAGTAACTGTTGGGTGTCTCCAATTCCTAGGAGGCCAGTTTGGTTTAGACCACCTCCTGTGCTTGTGTATCGATCTTTTCTCTTACAACATTAAAAACTCAGAACGAAGCTTAAACAGAGAAAAAAACCTACATGCAAGGTGTGCCTGGAGCAGTGGCCACTTGTGTGCAGAGCAGGAGGTGAATCTTGCCAGCCCCTAGAGGGCAGGAGGGACAAGTAGTGTCCTTCAGGCAGTGGCCGCCACCAGCGGGTTCCCCGGGAAGACTCACAGACACTCCTGGGAGAGCACCTGAGGCACTCGCCCTGACCATGGGTGACCTGGGAGCCTGGTGGCCACAGAGTGGCTGTGTGGACCGTCCAGCAGCCTGCTGGCAGCAAGGGCGAGAGGCCCTTTGGAGAAAGACTTTCTGTGAAGTGTTTTGTCAAGCACTTCATCTTTTAATAGTCATAAAAAGTGTCCCCCATCAGCAAAACCAGAAAAGGCTGCCGAAGCGTGCTGCGTCTGAGCATCCCTCTGCTTTGCCATCATGGATGTCTTGTCTCAGGACGTGATAATTGCACAATAAAATTGTGTTCCCTGCTGAAGAGCAGGATGGGGGGAGGTATGGTGAAAACTGCTGTACTCTTTTCATTTACGGCAGCTTTTGAATTAGGCAAAGCAGCACATTCATTCAGCTGCAATTTTGTCAGATATGAAAGTGAGAAGCTGGCAGTGCTCCATCAAGGGATGGAGGTGAGTGGATTATATTTTCCCATTTGGACTATATTGCAGCCCAATCAAACACTATCCAATAACTGATATAAAATAAACTTGAAATAAACAGCCCACCACATTATGAGTTTACCTTGGTGAGATCAGCCAAATCCATTCCGGTGTAGACAGTTTTCTGACACAAACCAGATCTCCTAGAAGACTGCTGGTGGTGCAACTTCTTTCCAAACTTGTACAAAGCAACTGTAAAAGGCAGAAGAGAAAGGGCTGAACTGCCCAGTGAAAGGACTGGCCTCTGAAGCTGGAATGGGAAGGCAGGGGTGGTAAGACATTACATATGTCAATGGGAAGGGAACTTTTCTTCCAGTAACTTCAGGTTTCGCCCCACCACCCCTGACAGAGGCAGACCCTGGACTCCCTTTCTCTCCACACACCATGCCCTCAGCTGCAGCATCACCAAGGTTGTAGGGGAGCTCGGGGAAAACAGCCATTGCCCCAACATTGCTAGTGGAGATGGAGGTACAACTCCAGGAGTGGAGCTACTGGTTGTATTTTCCACTGGCTGCAGTTGGAGCATGTGAGTGTGTGTTTGTTTATCCCACTCTCTCCCCACTGGTGCATGACAGCTCTGCTCAGAAGGAGCATCTGTTCTTCATTTAGAGTCAGCATTAAGCTACTTTTGCAACAGGATTGATGGAGGCAGAAGGAGGTCAAATAATCTATCCAAGTTCAGAGGGAGTCCCACTAAATAGCTTGCTTGTAGCACCTATCGATTTTTGGTCCTCCTCCATTCAGAGGAAATACATGGATCAAAGAATTGAAATCAACACGATAGGGAACAGCAGTTACCAATCCTGTTCAGCTGCGCCTTTCCAGACGGGCTCCTCTAAGGCTATGTAATGAAAATCCCAGAGAGGGAAAAGGAGCTGTATGCTATTAGAATTAGGCTGCATCTCCATATGGATCAGACGCAAAGGAATTACAGCTGCACGTGGGTTACTTCAAACAAAAGCAACAAGGTTACTGGGACTAGAAATCCTGCAGTCCCTCCATCTCCACTGGGCTGTCCCGGGGCTCTGCGGTCCTTGCTGCACTCCCTGGTGCCACCCCTCACCTTGATGCCATCCCTGCTCTTTAAAGCTTCTCCTCCCACTGCTGAAACAGGGTTCGGACACATTATTAATTTTCATTCTTATTATTTTTTCAATAAAAACCCCTTTTTTTTTTGTTTTGTTGTTAAATTCCATGGCATTACTGTGTGCACGCCTGCTTTGCTGTCTCACCACACAGTGACTCTGTGTCAGGCAGGGCCATATGGCTGTGGGGAGCTCCAGAGGCAGGTAGGATGATCAAAATCTTCCCCAACGTTAGCCATGGCTTAAGCAGGCATAATGAACCACCAGTAGCTTCCAGACACTGAGAAAGAGGAGAGGGATGAACCAAGAGTACAGGCAGCAAGGTCAAAGTAATAAATTGTGGTGAAATACTTCAGCAATGGGAAATAACTTGGCCAGGCACCATCAGCAGTGATGGTTTCCTTATACCAGGCAGACATGTACCAGTAGAAACAGGCACTGCCTAGTGGTTTTGTAGCTGTATCCAGTCTTCCCCTGATGTTTTTTCAGAGGAATCCGAGGTTGAACTTCCTGTCCACTAAAAAAATATGTACTCACCAATCTTCCCCATTCTGAGGGCTCCTTTTTCTCTCTACTTTTTGTTTCTCTTGTATGCCACATCACTTTTTGTTTTAATCTCACTTATTTCCTGTCAAGGGAAGGCTTGGCAGGTTTGGCAGATGAACACCTCTCCTGGGCACAGGCAGACCAGTACCTGCTGCTCTGAGAGTGCCCAGAGCGGCTCTGCCCAGTGGGAGCAGCCATGGTCAAGGGCTGGGTGCTGCTTGGGATAGGGTTGCACCCACCCCCAAGTCCCTGCCCTAGCGTTCAGCACTGAGCCCTCTCTGTAAGATCATAGAATCATAGAATTGTCTAGGTTGGAAAGAACTTTTAAGATCATCTAGTCCAACCACAAGATCATACCCAACCATACCCATATCCCCTTGGGTAACCCAGATGCACAACATAACTCTGATTAAACTGCATTAATTAGGCAGTGGAGCTCCTGCCTGGGTTAATTAGGCCTCCTGAAAGCAAACAGGATTTGCTGGACCAATGCACTATACAGTGCCTTGGTGGCCAGGATGCTGCCCCTGCCCAGGCTGGTAGCATGTCAGGGCTGTACCTATTCCCAGACCAACCAGAGTAGAACTGGACACCGCCTCACAGCATCCTGCCGCTGTGCCAGGGTGCAGCCTCACCTCCACCAGCGCAGAAAATGCAGCTGGCAAATTAGCAACAGTGGCCCATGGCACATAAGAATTGCTTCATTGACATGGTTGTCTTCACCAGGTGAGCAGCCCTCAGTTTTGACATTGCTGTAATCTAGACAGATGGTCATAAGAATTGGAAAAAAAATCTGTTTATGCCATTTTATTTTATTTGCCTTATCCAACTGAGAAAGCAGAGAGACAGGAAAGAATTAATGTGTCGCTTCTTGGATTGACCTAGCGAGGGGGAGAAGTTGGGTGTCACGCTTTACAAGTGCTGGGGCTGTGCTGGGGCTCTCCAGGGCCCCACTGTCTGCCTCTTAATGGGCCGCCAACTGTGTTAAAACTTACACTACACAGGTGTGCACGTACATGTGTGCACACAACAGACAGCACAAAGACTTTCAATGTTCAGCCCCAAGTTAATAGTATGATTATTATCTGGAGTAAGCATTGATGCAATCTCTGTTGTTCCATCCCTCCTTCACAGACCCTGATGTATGTTCTGCAGACTGGAGCGGCAGCTTCTTAAACCTTCTGGTTTAGGTTGCACTATCCTTTACCATTTTGAGCTATCTTTCAAACCTGTTGAGAAAAGTTTGCAGTCTTGGGATAGCTGCACTGAGTGGCCACACTGCCAACCTTAGCTCTTTGAAGGAGCTCAGGTGTGACATCTATCTGCAGTGGATAAGACATTTCTTCTCTCTGCCCACCTCTACTGATTATAACCAACTCTTCTGGCAGTTAATCTGCAACATGTCACAAGGGAGAGCTTCTGTGATCCACTCCAAACACATGTGAGCTTGCACTGCCTACAAAGACAGTTGTATAAGAGCTGCGCTTCATAGTGACCTGACTTCTCCCAGCTTGTATCACCCAAGTCAGGCTGCTGCTAACACTCTTGTCCACCCACAGGGGTAGAGGGAGTTTGGTGAAGGATGCACGAGGGGTGCAGAGCAAAGTTGAGCTATAAGAAGAAAAATGCTCATGCATGAACTACTGTCATGGGCAGTGGAGAGATATTAGTCAAGTTCAGTATTTCCTATGAAGAAAACTCATTGCAAATATCTCACAGCTGAGCCAGGCACTTCTCCTCTGCTGGACTCTCTCCAGAAAAAAGCACCTGATAAAGTATACGTGCTTCAATGATTTTTAATTTCAAGCAGCTTGGAGGTACCCTTAAAGCAGTCTGGCTTGTGCTTGCTTCTGTAGGAGCATGGGAAGACCACGTGTCTACAGCTGTGGTGAGAAACCCGACCGGCAACATTTCATTGATTTCCATCAAAGCTGTGGAGGAGATGGAAGGAAAACAAGCTCCTGACAAATATCTCCAGGGCTACAGAGAACATCACTGAGTATGAGCTGGTTAGCCTTCCCAAGGGAAACTTGGATTTATCCAAATACCGTGCTCTGCAGAGTTGTCAAAAGCCATATTTCACTGTAGTGCCCCATCAGGTGTCCCCCCTCCCTGGCTGTCCCTGTGCTGGGAGCTGCTCTCCCCCAAAGCCCATCCAAGCTGCACTGCAGGAGAGACCCTCTATCCTGGCACAAATCCTCCAGCTGGTCCTGAGACTGAGGCCTGGATTTCTGGTTTTCCCTTACATGTGTGTGAACAGGCCTCCGGGCATCAAGGCAGCGTAAACAAGGCTACTCTCATTCAGAGATGTGCGGTGTGCTACAACTTACGCAATCCTGCTTTGAACGAGTGTGAGGAATTCATAGCATTCTCATAAATCTTGATCGTTTCACTTTCATTGAGGGTTTTTATTATTCCTTTCTAAATTTTGTTTGCTTTTTTTTTCCTCCCT
>VXBJ01005112.1:0-10189 GCA_013400055.1 Nycticryphes semicollaris
TGGAGTCCCTCAGGAATTGGTACTGGGCCCAGTATCAATATATTCATCAACAACTTGGATGAAGGAGTAGAGTGCACTATCATATATATATATGAGAGTGCAATAGGGGTAAGAGTGATATGGTAGAGGCATTGATTCTCATTTAAGTGCTATTTAAATAATTTAGACTTGTATTAAAAAGTCTTGATGTTCTTCCTGGCTTTCATCCTGAGTCAAAATAGTGTCTTGTGTTCTGTTTGCAGTGCCTACCTGTTTTCAAGTGGCAATTTAACAATATTCTTAATATGGGAAAGATGAGTTGGAGTTGTAAATGTGAATTCACGCAGACACCTTAATGTCTAACAGTAGCAAACCTTAGTTTTATATTCACTTTTTAAAGTATGTTTATCATGTTGATTGTAGTTGCCTTCCCTCCTGTCCCAGTGTTTTCTGCTTAATTTGTGGGCCACATTCAACTTCCTCCAGTTTTTAAGCCATGTTCAAGCTTGACCTTACCTTTACTTAAAGTTGCATTTAGTCAATTATTTTCAGGTTTTATGGCTAGAAAGCTGTTTAGTAGTGAAAGTCATATTGTTTGTCACAATACTGATCATACTTCAAAACCTCACAAGTCTTGTGCTTCTCTTTTTAGTTGTGTGGTGTGATTAAACTTGTTTTCTGCCCCCATGTGCCTCATTGGCTGCAGGTGGGGGCTCTTGAGATTCCTTGCAGGCTGTAGTTACATGATGGCTCCCAGTTTACATGAGGTGGGACACAAGTGTGTGTAGTGGAAACTTGTTTCCAGCTTCATTCCTTCTTCATGTGTGATTGTGATAGTTGGTCTCTAAGCACTGGGCTGTGTGTGGACACAGGAAGAGGTACTTAGCTGTTATGAAAGCAAGTATTGTCTATATAGCTGTGCTTTTGTTCTTCTTGAGGGAAAGGTGGCTGGATCAAATGGGGTTGCACAGTGAGTAGTGACCACAATAAAACATAGGGGTTTCCCTCCTTGTCTTCTTGTCTCTTTTTATGTTTTTTTCATTGCTGCTGTGCCACTGGGTTTCTACAGCCCTGCCCAATAGGGTGGAGGTTGAGTAGTAAGTTGTTATGTGTATCTACAGCACTATTGAAGGCGCCCCCTTCATCACAACTTTCTCTCTTACATACGTTTTGCCTGAATTCAATGATGCATGCTTTTCCTAATAGAAGGTTTTCATGTTGAAGTTCATGGGAAAACTCGTGGATTTTAATGGGAGCAGACTGAGTGAAACTTTTTTGCTGACTTTGAAGTTGTTCTGTCAGAAGTAGAGGCAAGCTAAAATTAGACATGCTGTAGTTTCTCTTCTGTGCTATTTTTCCCCTCCTCTGCTGTTGCAGACCAAGACTTCTCATAGTGATTTTGGTACTGTGGTGCTCAGAGTCTTAAGAGGGAAAGGAGCAGGACGAGCAAAGCAAAGGGCACGTGTAAGCAAAGTTGGTTACAGTAGTATCAGGCTGTTAGGACAAGATTGTCCATATGGACAAATCTGTCTTTTTTAGCACTGGAAGTTTTCTGTCCCCAAGTTGCTACTGTTGCACCTGGCAGAGGAGATGCCATTTCACCAAGGATGTAGCTCTTTGCTTCAAGGACAGGGAGACTTGGCATGTACAGGGAAACAAGTGGTGTCTTGACCATTTTTCTAAATTATATTTTGCAGTTGACAGCTGTTTTTACGTAACAAGCTATACTTCTACTCTGATGTCTATATGAGGGAAGGATCTGAGTTTCCAAGATTAGAACTGAAGCCCAACCTTAAGTTTGCAGAGGTTTCACAGTCTGATTGGGGAGGCATGAGAGAGGCTGCCCAGGTAAAACTGTGGTAAATCAGAACCAGCTACAGGCTGTCTCTGCCTTACGCTAATTAGCAGCTGGCACATATCTAGAAATCAGGAATGAAAAGGGGGAGGGAGGGAAATGCCTTGATAATCCCTCTCCCCTGAGCTTTCTGAAACCACTTGGCAAGTGCAGTATCTGTATCTTAAGTACCAGCTGCCAAGCCTGGAGGCTAAAGTTTCAGTGGTGCAATTTGAGTATGTGGGTAGCCTTGCTAAAATCCACTGGTCTGTCAGAATGTCAGTTTCTGTGCTTGCTGGTAGTGTTCCACTGTTTAAAGACCTTCAAGCTTTTTATCTGCAGTACAGCTAAACAAGGTCACTACTTGCAATGTTATTTCTTTGTGATAAGTGTATTGTTTTATAAACTGATAACTTACAAATAATGGCTTGGGCGATCTTTATTTTTGCTTCCAGAGGGAACAAGGGAGAAAAACTGCAATATAAAATGAAGAGCAAGCTAATGAAAATGGAACTGGGGTAGTCTGTAACTCATGTTGTGCAAGACATTGACCATTAAGCAGGTCAATGTCTAATCACTGCTGGTTTGATAGGGGTAGAAATGAAGTCATTAAGAGATGACTTCATTTCGCATTGTACTGGCAGCTGTCTGAAATACCTCATTTCTTCTGTGTTCAAAGTACATATATTATTAAAATTTGTAATAGCTCAGACAGGTGCTTTGTGATTTTAATTACCAGTGGGGTGACTGTCTCTTAGGTCTACTTCAGGCTCGAGCCCATATAGCAGAACCTTCTGAGCTGCTAGTCTACATTTTTGTCATTAAATCACTTTTTTTTTTTTCCTCTGAGAAATCACCTTTTTTTTAACTCTCAGAGAAGAGGTTTTCTTCATAACGTAGAAAACAGAGAAATCACTGGTACTTGGGGTGCAGTGTGCATTCCATGTTGGTATAGGTTAAGGTTTCCATTATTAATGCACAGAATTCTGTATGAACGTCTATTGAGAAGTGCTTACAGGAGGCATCAGCATTCCTGCTGCTCTAGTTCAATCTCTGCCTATGAAAGTGTAGTGCAACCCACTGGTGAGAGAATTAAACTCCGTGATTTCGCTCTTGCTATAAGGTTCCAGCCTGTGTCTAAGAGGATAGTAAAAGCATTTGTACAAATACTTGTGAAGATGGTAGACTCATTGTGGCTTGGATTGCAAGCTATTAGATTGTGTATTTACTTTAAAGTTTCAGAAGCAAATTGACAGGTCATATTTTGAGTCTGCATTTATATATCAGCATTCAGCTGCATTAAAACAGTAATTATAATAAAATCTTAGGTAGTGTGTCTTCTGCTGTGAGAAAGGGAGAGGGTTTTTTCCCATTAATATTCTATGGTGGGTTTTGTTTGTATTTTGTTTTTTATTCTCATTTAAACACCAGCAGTTAGTCAAGATGTTCCATTGCTGAGAGATAGTATAGTAATCTAAGGGAAAAGTGGATTCTTTATCTGATCAGTCATTTCTATGTGTTTCACAGTCTACTCTTGGATTCCGAGTTGGAAAGGAATTGTTTCAGTTCGTTGCTTGCTTGCTTGCTTTTTTTTTAACACAAAATTGGTAAGGTTCACTATCTGCAGTGGAGGCTGTGGTTGCCTGATGGAATCATCTGCATGTATTTTTACCAGTTTTCTGCCAGTACAGTGTCCCTGGGTACAGCTCGTGCTGCAAGGTCTCCTGCAGTGTGCAATTTAATCTCTTGCTTTCAACTTCACTGAAGTATATGGGTTTCAGCAGGGGTAGCTGGGTGAAAGGTAGTGCCTGCATTATACTGGAGATCTGCTTATGTGGTCTAATGTCTCCTGGCAAAATCTGCAAAATTATAATAGCAGAAGTAGAGAGAGGAAGGGGATCAAATATGGACAGCAATGCAAGATTCATATAAAGAGGAAGCTGTATGTATTCTGACACCTCAGAGCAGAAGCTGTAACAATCCTGAAATGGAAGTAAGTTTAGAAAAAATGAGCAAAATAAAAACATTGTGAGAGGGTGAGTGTTCTGACTGGATGTTGTTTTCTAGCTGCTCGTCTCCGACAAAAGGTAGGTGAGTGTTAATTTTTCTCAGAAACTTCAGTGTTGTACTTGCTTTTGTCAGGACACCACCTCCGAATCCTACAAGAAAGTCTTTTTTTCCACTAGCATATCAGCAACCTAAACAGGCAGTAGAATTTCTCTTGATTGTATGATAAATGTAGGATAATCACTGTTATCAGAAAGAAACTAGATCTAGAGGATTTACAGTGACTGCCTCAGTTGAAAGGGAAGTCTTCAGTAAACCAAATGATGCCAGAGACCTGATGCCTTCTCATGAGGCTGTTTGATATATTCAGTCTTAAGTCAAAAGGCCTCCTTGCTTTTCTCCTTAATTTCACACCAGCTCTCTTCTTTCTTGGAGATGTAGCATTTGTACAGCAGCTAATTCAGGAGATCAGCTGGTGATACTCTTTTGCAGATGCATTAATCTCTTTGGAGTCTCAGCAAGATTTGATTGGCTTTTCTCAAACATCTCACTGTCTCTAATAGCCTAACTAGAGTTGAGCACACCAGAGGAACCTGCTGTATTTATGTGGTGTTGGAATAATTTCCTCTAATTTCATACTTCCATTCATGTATTCTTAAGATTGGTTTGCAGGATCTCATTTCTCCTGGTAAGCATAGTAGCAGAGTACTTGAGATTTCTCGCTAACATTATTTCTGACCCTGTGTGTGACCAGTAAGGATTTATTTACTTGTTTCACTGTTGGTTGCTGTTTTGGTTTGTGTGGGTTGGTTTGTTGTTTTTTGTTGGGTTTTTTTTTGTCCAATGACACGTTACCACCATATTTTCTTTTCACTTTGTGTGTTTGTGTCTTTCTACCATATTCATTGTGGTCTTCCTTTCTTTCTTGTTCCTTTTGCTTTCTTTATGATGCATTTCTTTCATCCTGTGCCCAGAAAGGAAAAAATAAATCTGTGTTTCAGTGTTTCAAAGCTACTTAAAAAAAAAAAAAAAAGTGTGCTGACTCAGATATTCAAAAAATGCCAGAGGAAGGCCAACACAGTTTTCTGTTCTCAGATTTTCATGAGCTCTTATCTGGCTGATTATGTCTCTGCTAGGACAAGCAGAGTTGTGTCACTTTAAGTCAAGGCCTGTCTGGATGGCAGTGATTCTGAAAATCGACCTGAGTACCATGTCACATGCACAGGTCTCTCCTCATACTCTTCTTATGTAAATCAATATCCTAACTCTCAATACGGCTTATTTGATATGTAAAATGTCTGTGTCCATTCAAGCACTAATCCAGGCGATTGTTTGAGCATAAAAGACCTGATTGTTTTCTTTAGCTTCTGTGCTCCTTTGCTAAGACAATGCCCCTGTAACTTACATCTACTTGATCTTTCCTTATTGCTAAAATTTTTCTGCAACTTTCGCTAGATATCTGCTTAAAAAAAATCCCTCTGACCCATTTGGGTGTAGAACGAGCAACAAAGCAAAGAGGATTTTGAAAGGATTCAACTAGACATACAGTGTTCTTTCTTGCTTTTTACCTGGTTTGCTGGACTTTGTGGTTTTTCAGAGCTGTTGTGGGGGAATTTTGAATTGCTTTCTCATCTCTTTTAATTTCTTGTTTGCATTCACAACAGGCTGCCTGTTTCAGTAGTCTTCAATATTCCTCCCTAGTGTTTTATTACAGGTTTCCTGTTTTCTTTGAACAGCACCATATGTAATTGTTTTACCGTTCTTGCTTTCTTCCTGAATGATTTGGGAACTATTTGGGAGCTTTTATCCAGATATACGTTCCTCTCCCAAGTCTGTCAGCTCTCCATGTTCATAAGTTAGTCCTGAACAAAACCAGTTTGAAATCCATATATGCACTTTCCCATGTTTCTCTTCTCCTTGCCCACATTTCTGTTGTGTTTCTTTGTGAAGTCTTGACAGCACTTTTGTAGTGTGCCTTTCCAGACTCCACAGCAATTTGGAACATGCAGGTATCTGAAGGAAGTGGCTTGATGCTGTCACTTCAGATGTTCTTAAACTGACGATCTTGAAAGCTGACGAAGGGCAGGGTTGGGGTTTTTTTTCCGGGGTCTTGTTTGGGGGTTTGTTTTTTGTGGGTTTTTTTTTTTTGTTTGTGTGTGTGGTTGGGGTTTTTTTCTGAAATGCTACATCCAACATAGTGTTTCATAAAGTAAATCACTGAAGACATTTGTAACTTCTGTCATCAGAGCCCTAAATGCCTGAGGTACTTCCTGCATCATATTCACAGGGCTGAAGTTGCATGTAACTCAAGCTGAAATGACAGGATTTTAATTACTTTACTGAGTAGTATTTTATTCATGTGCATTTTCTCATTCAAGATTATCTGGTATGTATCAAACACTTGTAGGGTAGTCCTACAGCCTGCTGTAGCAGCTTAACTTAGATTAATTTCTTATGCTCCTTAGTTTGTGAAACAGCTCTGGATTTGAACTTTAGCTTCTGTGTTTTCCACACTTTCTTCTCTTCTGCTTTTCTCTTCCCCCTGGGAATTGTCCAGAAAGATCATGTTTTCAGTGGATATTTGAATGTCTGGTCCTGAATGCAGATCAAAGATCCTAAATAGGAACCACTGTATGTGTTCAGAGGACTTAAATATAGCATGGTTATTATCACATGTTTAAATAGCTTTCCGTAATTTCTATCTCGTTATTCTCAATGTGTTATTCCACCCTAGTATTCTTAATGGTGATTTCCACCAATGCAGACAAGAGCAATACCAAGTAAATGTGAAAGAAAAGACACTTTGGGAATACAGGAGTATTGTCCCTGGGAAGCCAGTATTGAGGAGATATGCGGATTTGTAATTCTTCTCACTTTGTCTTGTCTTCCCAGGAAAGAGTGGACTGTCCTGCATAGCATTTCTTCAGACAGCATGCAAGCTACTGCGTGATTAATGTTATATTGGGATGGGTCTACTGAAATTCTTAAACCATGCACTGTAGAGCTGTATGTAGGCATCCTTAGGCAGTTTTTTAAATGCACCAAAGGAATTCCCCATATGGCATAAGGCATACACACTTCAGAGAGGTCAGAAGGCCTATATAAATATATGACATGCTGGCAAAATAATCCTGGTGTTTAAAGTATCGCTTCCATTTTGTTCACTGTCCTTATGCTTAGTTCTCAGGTGTAATTAAATTCCTAGAGAACAGCTGTCCTTTATGCTTGCTACACTGCTTCATCTTTTCCTGGGTATATGGCTGTTTAACCAACTCATAACCAGTAGTTTAACAGTGGATATTGTGCACTAACCCCTGAGTGTATTTGTAATAAGGATAAGGTACAGAGACCTAAGGTATATATCACTCCTAAAAAAGTGTGTTGTATACATACAGAAATGTTAACATATGTGTGCCCTATAAGCCAGCCATTGTAACTGGTCTTTTTAAATCACTGAGAAATGAAAAAAACTGTTTTGCATGCAGCTTTAAGACCATTTTATTCAATATATTAACTTACTGATGGAAACGGGAGTGGGTGAAGGAGGTCTCAAATACCCAGGTGCACTTGCTGAGGCAATGAGAGAGTGCAGTTCTCCAGTCTCAGCCTGGTGCAGTTTTTGTCAGGACACAGTTACTTCCAGGATTTTTGCTTCATTACCATGGTCCTTTAAAGCATACATTTTGCTTCTTTGAGACCTGATGGCTTTTTTTTCCCCAAAGGCATGAGTACGTAGGGTTTTTCAGTGACTTAGTGAATGGTATTAGGCAGTTGCACTGCTGAAGTCTGCTCACATAAGACATGACTCAAAACCTATTCAGTCTTATAAATGACTCCCTTTGATTTCAGTGCACTTCAGAATAGGCTGCAATTCACTGAGGAGCCTGAGCACTCAACAATATAAGTTGCTGTTGTGTGTTCTAGCCCAGTCCTACTAAATATTCCACAGAAGCACCACAGATTGTATAGTCTTATTCTTGCTTTCTAAGTTTTGTGGATTTCTAGGAATTTTGGTTTGTTGGTTCTTTGTGGGGTTTGTTGTGTTCTGGTTTTTATTTGCTTGTTCTTGGTTTGGTGTGTGTTAGTTGTTCCCCCCCTCAAGAATTATGATCAGAGTGCCTGTCACATTGCAGACTTAATTCCAGTTTTAGATTCCTTTTATAAACCTGAGCCTCATTTTCCCAGTTTGATAAGGTTTTTTGAGAGTTACTTGGAATGTGTTCTTGAGTCTTAACTGTGCATGTTGCTTTGTCACAGAGCAGGAGCAATGACTTTCTTCTCTTCACTGAGTGCAGTCCAAATCCCAGCTTTGTACAAAACCAGACCTGTTCTAGCCCAGCGTGGTCTTGGAGCAGTAAAAGAGCATCTACGGTGTTATGGGGGAACAGCCTGGCTGCCCAGAGCAGCTGTATGCTGTCTTCCTCAAAGCAGCAGGGCCCTCTGAGCCAGCCTGCTCCACGAATCAAACTGCCCAGTGTTTGTGCCTGAAATACTTCCCTGACCTATATACAGGACTAAAGCTTCCTGTTCTAATATTGATTTAAGACTCAAGTTTATCAGTGGCTTATTTTTCTATGTTATAATTCTCTTTCCTATTTAACAGTCCTCTGGGAAATGCAGAGGCTAGAGTCAGACCTTCCTGGCAGTCAAGATAAGGGGGTAGAAAAAAGGGCATGTGCAGGATATTGATGAAAAGAGGCAGAGCTTGAATTATAGTGCAACACATAGAGTATTTTGGTTCAGCAATCAAACTGTGTACTGTACTACTTGCTGAACAGCAGAAACACAGCTCTCATTCTCTTGCAAGTTGCCTCCTGTATTTGTTAACTTACCTTAAAGCTTCATCTTACTTATAAGCTCTGCCCCAGGCTTCTCATTAACTGTTGACAAAACACTAGAAAAAGAAAGTTCTACTTCCTGCTTTATGTAGCTTTCTGGTTAAAAGCTGTGCCTCTTGGAGAAAAGAGAAAATAGTGAGTGGTGATTAAAAACTTGCCATACTCACCCTCATGTGTGAAGAGTGCTGCTGCAACATGTGCTGCTTCTCCCTAGCAGTCAGCATAATGCTCCTAAGTGCAATAAATTTAATTGTGGGCAAAGAAAGGTTTACTCCTCTCCTTCCCTGCCTTGGCTTCCTGTTTTCTCTGTTACTTCTTTGCTGCTTTTAATTTTTAAAAAACTGTCCTAGACTGGGCTCCCAAAGGAGTACAGACTGCTTGGAAGTCATTGGGTTCTTTGCTTGGGTATCAGCCTGGTCCAGCAGTCATGAGCTTTGTGGAAGTGTGAGAAATCATTTATATTCCATCTCTGTATGTGATCAACCTTTCAATATTGAATTGCAGGATTGTGCCTTCTTTCAGCAGCAATTCTCCCTTGTGGAACCTAGACTTTGCAGTTAAACCAGTGCTTGGGCAGCCCCCTGCCCCCAAATGAATCTTACAACATCAGATCATCATCTACATAGTTGTTGACATTGTGGTATTACATACTAATCTTCCCCCTTAGTTTTTTGTCGATGTTTTGTAAAGCTAATTTGTAAGTGAAACTAAACTCCAATATCTGAGTGCTTTTGATTTGTTTTGTTCTGGCTTTCTGAGCTTGTACCGCTCATTGAAGATCCTTTTATTATTTTGTTATTGTTGAAGCTTTGCTCTGTGACATTTGATGACTGTGTATCTTCCAGTGGCACCAAGATTGTTGTCTTGTGTCTTCCAACACTTGTTGGAAAAGGGGGTCTAGGATCCATGTGAGGCATGACGACAATCACAGGAGTCAGTAACAAGGCTTACTCTTGTTGGCAGGAGGAGATGATACACAAACAAACAAAAAAGCCCAACAGGACCTTAGATCTTTTCATCTGTGCTGGTATTTGAGATTATCTTTTCTTAAGTGGCTTATACTTTACTTTAAGGAGGTGGTGACATTCTACATTCTTGTACAAACTGTACTTTGTAAGTCAAAGCCATTCTACTGACTGCTGTCTCCTGAGGCTTAAACTTTTCCACCTGTTCTGGTTAAGGGAGATATTTAAAATACTGCAAGTTTACCCTGTGTAACTTCTTTAGTTCTATTTAGGAAAGGAAAGCGTTTCTAATCCTTCCAAACCAGGAGAATTTGAATGCACTGGGAATGCTGACAGTCTTTCAGTATTTCCCTTAAATATGTTCTATATAGATAAATATAGCTATTAACAAAACCCTCCACTATTTACTGAAACTGCATCTTCCGTAGGGCTGGTATTCATAACAGTCCCTTGTGTCTAAGCAAGATCAGCACCCAACCATTACTTTTTTTGGTAGGAAGCTCAGAGTGCTGGAGGATGGTCTTGTACGGGCAATTGTTCCTCAAAATGTTTGATGTATATAGAAA